>CABFWB010001982.1:64600-96836 GCA_902151455.1 Timema bartmani
CACATGACTGGATGGATACAAGTGGACAGTTTTACCAAGTGGTTCAGACATTCCATTGCTACTGTGAAACCCTCACTTACAGACACTGTGGTTCTTTTATTAGATTGGCACTACACACATGTTAGAAACCCAGACGTTATAGATATGGCTCGAGCTAACGGAGTGGCAATTGTGTGCCTACCACCTCACTGTACCCACCGTATGGAGCCGTTAGATGTGGCTTTCATGAATCTGTACAAAACATATTATTCCCAAGAAATTGAGAATTGGCTTAAAAACAACCCTAGCCGAGTAGTAACAAGCTATTAAATTGATAACCTAATGGAAAAAACTTATGTGAAATCAGCTACAGTAGAAGTAGCAGTAAATGGATTCCAGAAAACTGGCTTGTTTCCCCTGAATATAAATGTTTTCCAAGATCATGACTTTATTTCAGAAGCTCTACAGGAAAAAGAGAACAGCAAAGGTGAGCCTCCTTTCACTTTACCAGCAGAAATAAATCCCGTTCCAACAATACAAAATAACAAAACTGCTGACCAGATTCCTTTCCAGGCTGCTGCAGTTCTTGTCACAGGATCACCACACAAAATCAAAGTAATGGATGGTCGTGCTCGAAAAGAAGCCAATGAAAAAAAGTGATAGATAGGCAAAAAAAGACAATTTGCATTACAAAATAAATCAGGGACTACGCTACCAAATCCGTCAACTTCTCGGAGAGGTAAGCGAGAAAAGAGGGGTAAGCTAGGACCACAGAAACGTTGCGATAAACGGTGCACGGTTTCCTCGTCATCATTAGAAGACGAAGATAACCACCTGAGTTTTGTAGAAACAGATGATGAATACAGTGAAACTGATGAAGATTCTCAGTGTTTTGTTTGTAATAAATGGTTCTCCAATGACAAACATGCTGAGAAATGGGTTCAGTGTACAGAGTGTCATCGGTGGGGTCACACTGTATGTTGCGGCTATAACAGCAATAGAAAAACATATTATTTGTGATATTTGTTCTGATGGATAGCTTTATGAATCTATTTTAATATTCACATAGCCAAATAAACAGAGTATTACTTGATTATGCTAGTTATTTGTGATGCTTCATGACTTTTTGTAGAGGTTGAAAGAGGGGGACGATATTAGCAGACCTATAACCCTAATATCGTTCTTCGTACCTATTTCTAAAAATATTAAAAACATAGAAATGACGTTATTTTTTTTTCAATTTAAGTTCAATAAATTATAAATATATTGTTATTAGAATATAACTTATTAGTAAAAAAAAATTGTTTCTATACTTTCTCTGAAATTCAGATAAACAAAAAAGGGGATGATATTTGGGTACTTTCCCTTACAGATCTATGTGGCTTATCTAGCGATTATACAATACTCAGGATTTTGTGTGTTTTATATGTGGTGTGGTTGCTTGAAATTATTTTTTTCTACAAGCTATGGGATAGGTATACTTTTAGTTAAACCACTACATGAAATGTTTCATGAAATGACAAATTTTATAGAACAAATTTTCATGATAGCACAATCGAATGTAACAAGTATATTATTTCTGGGAAGCTTGAATCAAAGTTTTCAAAACATAAAAATGTTCTTAAAAATAGTTTTTGAACACAAATATCCCTTTTTGAGGGAATTAAAACACAAACACACTATAAATTATTATTATAATGTGTGTTTTTTAGTATGTGGCAGAATAGATTTTCTATATACTACTGTTTGTTTACTTTGTTTAGAGTTCATAAAATACCTACTATTACAGCGCACAATAATGTCCTTGTTCGGTAACATGTTAGTACAAAAGAAGAATAAAATAATGCAAAATATATAATAATCTTTAGAAATATTACGGAATAACTTAAGTTTCCAACAACTAAATCTAATATTCAAAAAACCCATTCAAGTAGGTACGCTGACAATGAAGTCTATTTCATGTGTTCTTTTTTGTCAGTGAAGAGAATATGGTAATTAGGTTTACTGTCCTAAATTATATCACTCTATATTTTAGAGCTAATGTTGGTGATTTTCCTCTCCCTAATCCCTATTATACAATGGATAGCACGGGAGGATAGTAAGATGTGAGACGCGGCCAAAAAAATGTCATTCCTTGACTTTTATAACGTGATCCCGAACATTTACTGACGAACTAGGTATTCCATGGTTGACATTTTCAATCATGGGGAAATTAAAGTAAGTTTAATTAATGAAAATTATATGATTTTATGTTTTACTATAACAGTGTTAACTAGCTCTAAATAGAGTTTAGATATTCAAAATACGTTTTCACTCTTATGAAATTAGATCCATGACATCACTTGTTTTTAAACTCTATATTTTCCCATTAGTTTCTTTTGAAGCCTATTGTTTAAATGTTTCATATAGTGGGGTCTACAAAAGTTTACAAACAAAATTAGGCGTCTGCACATGTCTTTCCAATATTACAGTTATTTACCAACGTCGCTTATTTTCCCTTCCAGTTCCTTTTTTTTTTATCACCGCGTCTTAATAACAGTTCATGTTATACACATATATGATCATTACTATAATAATATAGGGGCGAATAAGGAAGTACTTTTGAGGTAAGATACCTGAATTTACATGTTAAGAGAGTGGAAAACCATTTAGGAAAACCACTCTCAGCAGACGTAGCTAGGATTCAAACACTGATTTTACTATCATTAGCAGGGCAGTCCAACACGAGAGTGACGTCTTAGACCATTTAGCCACTGAAGCTGATCCCAGTTACAACTTCCATCGTTCAGTTCAGACATCAATATCTCTTGCATCCAATTTGAATATTTGGTCTTGAGCTTTCTTTAAGACGCGAAAGATTTTTTTTTTTCCTCATCTCCGATTGCAATACTAACTAGAGATCATTTCTACTTGTGCGATAGCTAGAACAGGACTGACGAGGGGAAAGGGGGGTAGAGAAGTGAAGAGAAACTTTAACAAATCTTCTTCTACTTCCAAGCACTTCTTAAAGGGACGAGGTCTTAACCCTTTCGCTGGAGTACTCGACGTCGGAAAGAGCGAAGAAGTAGGAAGAGGAGGAAGGAGTTTTCGCAGTGAAAAGGGAAAAGGAGCTCAAGATTTAATTGCAAGGCCAAATAAACGACCGTGATCTTTGTAGTTCAGATATCGGACTGGGGGGTATGAAGAGAGGTGGGGATTTAATTCAAGTACCGGGTGGCAGGAGGGGAGGGTTTGGTTGCTTGCTTGTTTGGAGTTGGGAGAGTATACATTCAAGGAGATGAGGGGCTTGGTTTTGGATGTCGAGGTTTTGGGGTTAGAGTAGACACTCGCAAGCTTGATGTTTTTGGGTAGGATTTAAGCCAATTATACTGACGCATTGGCCACGCATGGCTGGTTTTTAGGTTTGTCGTTGAAGCGAACTCAAGATTATTGTCGAGTATCATGCAGTAAGGCAGAACTAATGTTTTTACAGAATTATTTCTGGAAACATTTCTGAAGGGCCTGTGTTTTTATTATTTTAATAATGTTATATTTAGAGACGATTTTAAGTTTTTTTAACATTTAACAAGTAGAATATATCTGAGTACATATTTAAAAATATGTGATTTTGTTGAGTGTAAGCCAAGTGATTAAAATTGACATATTGCTCTTTAGATAGCCATATTAGTATTATTATAAACTTTTGAAAAAGAAATATTGACTGAAAATAAAGTATCAATCCAGGAAATAGCTCTTTTGTCTGAGAGTCAAAAGACTTTATGAATAAATTTTGGCTAAGCACTTTTCGTTTAACTTAAAGGGTAGCAATCTTACCTACATGGTTACACTATTTGGTAAATTATATGATATGGCAATAGTATAGCTAGTCAAAGTCAGGCTGATATCTTCCATGGTAAGCCGAGTACAAAATTTAATCTTGATGAATGTACGGATGATATTAATACGATGTTTCCTATCTCATAAAAATTATCCCCTTTAAAGGTTTTGAGCTAGCTGCAGATTAGCAAACAAAAAAAATTATGAGCTCTCGTTGGGCTTATTAAAAATCCTGTGATTAGTACATGAAATCAAAGTTGAGCTAAGAGATCTTTTCTAGCTTAGGTATGATGCCCAATAATTTAAAATTGCTTTTCTAACGTTATAGTCTCTTATGGGCGTGATTTATCTTTAATAATATTAAAGGGGAGGCTCTAAACACTTAAACTAGTACTATAATAATACCATTCTACTAGAAATTAACAAATCTATTCATCAAACAGATTTGTGTATCATATAATTACTGTGTTATTAGTCAGATACTTCCAGGAATATAAATCCTTAGTAATAATTGAATTGGTTCCTGAACTAATAATAGTACCCATCACTAATATATTATTTTGATAGTAGATCAATGTTTCACTGACAATTTACATTTTTGTTTAATTTTTTCTCTGTTTGGTGAATTTTGTATAATATAACTTTATTTATATGTTTATATATATAAAGACAGTTATATACATATATTTATATATATACATACTGTATATATGTTTCGACCCCACCACCTCGTCGATTCGTTTTGTCAGGATAGCTTACGGGAGGGGTAAGGTAGTTGTGTGGGCTCAAAATAATACGTAGGCTTGTGAATTTTTGTTTAATTGTGGATGCAAAAAGATGATACAAAAATATTATGTTCGTCGTAAGATAAAGAGTAAGGACAACGGATACCCGTGCTCGTGGAATAACTGTCTTAGCTTGGGAACACTTAGACCGACCTAGTTGACTGTTACTATGCGTTGCTTCTAACGGACTCAATCCCGAGACCCTGGGCTGCGACGATGCCCTTAAAGTGCCAGTACTATGGATGACCCGAAAATGAAGTCTGTCTTGGTACAGCGTAGGACAGGGACCGTCCGCGAAATAGATTGAATTGTGACACCCCGTTGCCAAAAGTCAATGTCTTTTAAACCGCGATATTAGCCACTTTCGGCCTTGATAGTCTACACATGGTTATAGATTTTCAGTGCTCTACTGCAGCCTCTCGATTATGTTACGTCATTCATGCTAAGCCAGAAATTATAGCACATGCGTACAATAGAGTTATGTAAGTCCCTACAAACATTTAAATATTGCTAGGTGGTTATGACATATATATATATATATCGTAACATGTGGGACCCATTTTAGCGGTGGACAGGAGACACAAAGAAAAGTTATGCCTTCCAATAACTACAGGCCTTAATAAAGTGGAGCAAGACGTGTACCATTAAGATAAGAACCGACCCTCCAACTAATAATATTCATCCCAAGTAAAATGGATCAAGTAACGTAATGTAATTTTAGGCCAGCTCTACAATCGTTAGTATTACTGTAGATATAATAAAAGAAGCCCTATATTTTCTTAAATTGCATTCGCGTTGTTAACCATTATTATATAAATGACACGAAGGCAGCGGTCATCTGGTGGCCCACGCACTACATTGAAGTAACCAACACCGCAAGAGTCAAACAAATCACAACCTTTACCACCAACCAATGAAAACTCGAACGTAGCGGGCATATCAAAGATCACCCAACTGGTAGTATTAAGTATTAGTATTTTATAAAAACAACCCTCATTACACTCAACTGGTATTTAAACCCCAACTTACCGTCCCCAGTAAATCAGACTAAATAACATTTTTATTTATACCACATGGCCACCAATGCAGGGATCCAAACAGGCCGCCTAGCTTAGTAGACAAACGAACTTTCGACTAAACTTACAATCTGGTATTCATAGGACGTCTTTTATTTGAAAATTGGTAACTCATGTTACAACAATGGCGGGAGAAAAAATCACCATTGTGTTTACATTCATAGCTCGTTTGATTAATAATGTATGGATGAATTACTCAGTAAACCATAGTAAAGACTTTGATAATTTTTAGATAAATTTTATAATTACTTAATCAAATAATACATATTTCTAGAATGCCAAATTTTAGTGACATTCAGTCAATTTTAGCTTTCTATACAAATCAGAGATTGGGTATTTGACATTGAACTTAGCTATCTCGTCTGTATCAAGTTGACTGCTTCATTTTTTTGGTCAAAATAAGTAAAATATTTCTCTAGTACAGACTTAGACTTTAGTTTTCTACACACGGTGATATCAACAGTTTATGGATATCTGTCATGAGCATAACGGCAATAGATGACAAACATTTTAAATGAAGAAAAAAAGTTGTAATTAAATTCCAGAATACCCTTGACATATATTCAAGAACTGTTGTTATCAGCATGTGAAGAAAACTAAACTCTATGTTTGTACTGAAGCATTATTTTATATTTTTGACCAAAAAATGTTTTGAAAATATAAAATCTGCAAACACATTGACATTTTTTTTGCGCTCTCTAAATCCCCACCTTAACTATATTTTGAAACCATGAACACTTTCTATTCTTCTTGGGGTACACAATGGCGCATCAATAATCAAAATTGCCTTTGAGTTTAGCCGTTATTTAGCACCTTACTTTTGAAGGTTTATGGTAAGTCTCCTTGTTGAAGCCGCATTCCCAGTAAAAGTGACTGGAAGCGAATAGATCGTAAAGGTCAGATTACACCCCTTCAACCGAGAAGCTTCAAGCTCCGTGTTGAATCTTAATGGCCGACATAAAACTTCTACCGGAGTAGGAAGCGCCTCATTTGAATCAGCGGTTCTCATTTTACGAGTGGGCAGTTGTTTTTTTTTCTAAACAGAACCGATTCTAAGGCTGTCGTCATTTTGGATGACCATTTTTAATAGTCCTTCTAGGTAGAGATAAAGTTAGTGGCGTTCCCAGCCCTCACTGGGAACATGTCTAGGATTGTCCTTGGTCACCAGGGATTGAAAGGTTGAGGCTCGAAACATGACCTGAAGCATTGGGGTGGACTTACACGTATGAATCATCACCTTGTTTTTTACATTCACTCTCCACGCTTAATCGGGTGCGTTTCTTAAAACTTTTTTTGGAGCAACGCGTCTTAATATATGTTCATGTTATACGCATATGTACTAATTACGCTAATAAGCTAGGAACGAAGAAGGATGAATTCTAGAAAACGTGTACCAAAATTTACGTGGAGGGAGAGTCAAAAACCATTTAGGAAAAACCGCCTTCAGTATATCCGACTGGTTTTTGAGCCCTGATGTACCTGTCATCGTTAGTCTAGTCTATTGTAATTGTGACGCCTTAAACCATGCGTCCACATAATCAGATTTCTTCAACCTATCCTCTTCAGTCTACAGCCTTATTCCATAGTTTAATTAATTAAGATACCCATGTGTTAATATATATTATTTTAAGATGTCACTATAAAGAAAACTGGAGACTGGCCTCTAGGTCTAGTGGTCAGCACCCCTGGGTACTAATCTAGATGTCCGGGTTCACACCCCGGTGCTGATATTGATCATTTCCTGAAAGGGGAATTGTTTCGATTGTCACCATGTTCTGGTTGATTAGGCTGGCCCCACACCTTAATCATCACTATCATCACATCCTCTCATTGCGGCTATGACAGCCTCCAAGGTATATCCTGGACAACGTTCTCAAGTCTACACACATGGACGACCGAACTAGATACTGCATATCTCATTGTCAAACAAATAAATAAATAAATAGACTGGACAGCCAATGATGGAGGGATTGGGGTTAAAAAAAACCAGTCGTGTGTACTGACTTTATTTTTTTCGACTGGTTTTCAGCTCTCCCTTAACGCAAAAGCAGGTATATTTCCTGTGAATTCAAACTTATTCACTCCTAGCTCGTAAGTGTAATTAGTACATATGCGTATAATCCAAACGGGTAGTTAGATGCGATCCTAAATAAAGTATTACATATTTTATTTTATATGAAAATAATTTTTATGTTTTGTTCAATTTAGATTCAGCAATTTAATTTAAGCACAGCGTCTTACTACCTCTTCGGGTCATACGCCTATGTACTAATTACACTAATGGGTTAGGTATTAGGAAGGTTTAATTGAGAGGAAGGCCACCCTCATTTGCTTGGGGGCGTAGTGGCGAACCATTTAAGAAAAAATAATCACCCTCAGCTCGCACGACTGGGATCGAACCCCAATATCCCCGTCTTCAGCAGTCTAGTCTAACATGAGAGTAGCGAGTTAGACCACCCGGCCACCAAAAGTTCTTTTTTTAGCAATTGTTTGATGAATTGTAGACCATAAATAAACAACATGATTATATAAGATAGAAAAAAATAATCTTTACCCGCTTCGGTGTCTGCTTGGTTTAAAGCACAACTCTCGCAATAAATTAGACTGCTGATGACGGAGAGATCGTGTTATTAAATCGATCTTATCTCTTTTTGCCCTTCAGTACAGTTAACTCTCTTCAATTTTAGGGCTAAATATATAATTCCAAAACTCCTTGTGGTAACCTTATGAAAACCAAGTTTTCGCTTACCTGGCAAAATGTTTTCGGGTCTTAAATAAGATACAGACACTCAGACCAACAGATGGCATCACAAAAAAAACTTTTTTTTTTGTTTAGTGGTCATGAAATGTCACTATTCAATCAAAATATCAAATTCAATTTTTTTAGCGATCACAATACCTTCTCTACCCAATGGCTCGTGAGAAAGTAAAAAAAATAATCATATTTCATTAAAAATCTGACCTATATATGCTTATCCATACAATTTTTATTTAAATTGAACATCATCTTAATTTCGATAAAGCTAAAATAAAGCATTATCCTGCTATTTGGTTCGTTGGTCTGTCTGTATGATTATTAGTTCTTCACGCGCCTCGGTGGCGTAGTTGGCTAACGCGCCAGTCATGTTGAGCTAGACCACCAAGAACGAGGAGATCGAGGCTCGAATCTCGGTCGCGTGAACTGGGGGTGGTTTTTTCTAAATGGTTTTCCACTCTCCCTCTACGCAAATTCGGGTTCACTTCCTCTAAATTCAATCTTCCTAATTCCTAATCCATTAGTGTAATTAGTACTTAAGCGTATAATCCGAACGGGTATTATGATAAGGTGCTTAATAATAATAATAATAATAATAATAATAATAATAATAATAATAATAATAAATTTTTTTGTTTAGTGGTCATGAAATGTCACTATTCAATCAAAATATCAAATTCAATTTTTTTAGCGATCACAATACCTTCTCTACCCAATGGCTCGTGAGAAAGTAAAAAAAATAATCATATTTCATTAAAAATCTGACCTATATATGCTTATCCATACAATTTTTATTTAAATTGAACATCATCTTAATTTCGATAAAGCTAAAATAAAGCATTATCCTGCTATTTGGTTCGTTGGTCTGTCTGTATGATTATTAGTTCTTCACGCGCCTCGGTGGCGTAGTTGGCTAACGCGCCAGTCATGTTGAGCTAGACCACCAAGAACGAGGAGATCGAGGCTCGAATCTCGGTCGCGTGAACTGGGGGTGGTTTTTTCTAAATGGTTTTCCACTCTCCCTCTACGCAAATTCGGGTTCACTTCCTCTAAATTCAATCTTCCTAATTCCTAATCCATTAGTGTAATTAGTACTTAAGCGTATAATCCGAACGGGTATTATGATAAGGTGCTTAATAATAATAATAATAATAATAATAATAATAATAATAATAATAATAATAAATATTTCCTACCTCAAAGGCAGAACTTTAACTTGACCAAGAACATAGTGGATCTTTCTTATGAAATACAATATATTGGAACCAAGAAGGGTAAGCTTTATACCTTACAAGATAATTGAAGGTGTACGTGAACATTTTATGGGTTTCTTCTCTTAAAAAGAAGACCCAATCGTTTGTATTAGCTTCGTCTATCATAAATATAGAACACTACTCAAATACATCACTTATATTCCAGTCGTTTAGTTATTATATTCACAATTTTAACAAAAGTATAATTTTTAAGAGAAGAATCTTAAATTATATATTTTTATTTAATTAAAAAATATTGAATAGTTTTATATTACAATGATTTATTTGAAATTTTTTGAAGGAACTATAATTTTGAAGATATATTAACTGTATTTTTATTTATTTTGTCAATCTATTTACAGGTGAAATATAATTTCTCATTGATTTATCAATGCATTCCACTAAATTCGGATTTTAATAAGCTATTATTTATTAGTCAAAACAAAATTCCACAAGTTGTAAGTAGGATTAATAAATTACATTGTAATACTTGAATCCCTACATAAAAATTGTTTTGTAACAAATATAATGTAAGTGTGTGTATATATAGTTTTTTTGTTTACATCATGGCTATATTTTAAAAAAAAACACCAAAAGGTGTGTGCTCTTTTGTTTTGCAAAGATTTTTTGTTTCTATTATCAAAAGCTAAGAGTGCTCACTTGTTAATTTTTGGGAATAGTAGGCTTATTAGTCGCTAAATTGTTCAAGAGTATTTTATCCAGTATTATTATTTATTATTTGTATAATTATTAAAGATTTTTAGTGGCATTTGGTTCCATGACTAATACTTATACTTGGTAATACCTGCCAAGAGTATTCAAAAGCCTTTTTACGCTAGGATTGATATTTATATTATAATGGTAATCTTATCTAAAACTTTTCACAGTCTCTCTTCAAGTTAACTCAGTTAATTTCCCCTAAATTACTCATATCTTCCTTACCCCCTAAGTTATGGTGATAAATGTTTAATGTTAAAATTAATAACTTTGAAAAATTTCCAAAACACACTTTAGAAGTCCAATAAAAATAGAAACACAGATTCTAAAAATAATTTCATAACAACAATTTATTCATAAGAGAATGGCTGAGTAAGCTAATTAGTGTATTTTATTTTAGTTATTTTTTATTTTATTTACCTCTAAGGGGAAAAGGTAGTGTTTTTAAAATTTTGGTATTTTCTTATCTCAAGTGTTGCTGACTAATCCACTGTTTACTATTAACAAAAATTGTTCGATACACACAAAATTAAATAATGTTATAAAAGTACTAAGCTACCATAAACGTGCCTAAAGAAACTTCACCAGAGATCTCCAAGCACTAAACATTAAATACAGTCACTATAGCCCCTAAAATAATATGTTCAAAAATATCAAATGTGTGTTAAGTTTTATGAACACCATTTATTCAACCAACGTGCACTCCCATATGAAACTACAATTAGTAACAACTACATCAAATGTTAGACTAACCATTTACGTGTGTAAAGAGTCATTTTACTTTAACCTAGTATAGAGCTAATTTGCAGACGAGTAATTCCTGATGTTTTGGAAGACTTAAGCTCAGACATTTGATGCGTACACAATGCATTTTGTAGTAAGCTCTTTCTAGGAACATAATGGTGGCAATAACAGTTATGGTGATCCGGTCGTTATCAAACTCCCGGAGCCTTCAATAGCGTCAAGCAAGTCAGTGAGAAAGAGAAGGAAAGGGGTAGAATAGGGAAGAATCCATTATCATAAGAGTGAATTCCCTTCCATTTTAAACATATGATTTTTTTCTTATTAACAGTGACAATTGCACTTGTATGGTACCAGGTTCAATTGGTTACTCTTAATTTCCTATCCCTATGATACGGTTTAAAATACAATGGTATCTGTAGTTTTCTGTAACTTATTCTGTATTCTGTCTAAGCTTATACTCCCTTTCACCCTTCACTTAAAACCAACCTTTGTCATGTCAATAAGAAAATGGAGAAATAAAACTACGAAGCTTCTTATATCAAGGTAAAGAGAAAAGATCACTGCTAGTTCTCAAATATCTTAAAATTTTATTTTGTGATCTTATCAAAAATTTACTGAATTTGTTAGAGGAAGGTTAATATTAATATACGCTTTTTCATCAAGCCTAGTCTCATAGATCTACAAATATGCTTAAAATGAGCTAATGCCACATTTTCGCAGCTATTTTCTACCAACAAAAATCAAAATATAGGTTTGTTGAAGAAAAATAGCCCTGGTAGAATCTTTCGACTTTATTTTAACGTGAGTAGTATTTTGAATTTATGCATCGTAGATTTAAATATTGCGTCAGAGCTGCACTTAAATATGCAGCAATCTCTCGCGTACAGAGGCAGCTACCTTAAAGCTAGTGATATAGTTTTTAGTCCAATCCCACAAAACCAATAAAATGGGCTAGATGTTAAGTCAGACTTGGCTCAAATCTGTCAACACATGTTGGCGTATATTTATGATAGTGATACATTTGGCAGATGACGTTTTATGCTTAATGCCGAGGAAGAAAAGTGATTTTACAGGTCTAGATGAGTTGTCATTCTTTGTAAGTGATGGAGTTCTGCTGGTTAGAGACAGTGATTATTTCACCAATAGTAAACAAAGTGTCTGAAGTAAACCACGAGGGTGGATATTGATGAATCTGTGCACTCATGATCTATGAGTCGACATGATTCTACTCACACACGTTTGATTGGGTCTCCCAAGCTGAATCTATCAAGCAGAGTCTACCAAGCTGAAATCCACTCAAACAAATCAGAGTGTTTGTGAATGTTTGAAAATAAATTACACCTGTACACGGTAGCAAAACCCGGTAATAATCTACGAATATAATATTTGATGTGGCTGTATCTGTATTAAAGATCATTTCAATCTTTCAAGCTTCACTAGCTATGTACCATTATTTGTACAATTGTCTATTTACTCAAAATTAGAGTGAGTTGCACTTATGGAGATTAAATATGTGATTAGCTTGAGGGTCGTTGTCAGGATATTAAATTTATATTCTGCAAAAATTTTTTCTTGCAAATTTATGAATCCATTGTAATAATATAATATTTATGTCAATTTGGATCAAATTAATTAATTAGCGAGCTCCAAAATATGTATATCCTGATTACTATTTTAATATAGCTTTTCTTTTATGGATTTGAGTGTAATGGCCTCAGAATAGCGCTACTATAGCTCCTCCTTTTGAGCTACTGAGCCGCAGGAGACGGTGTAGCATGAAGCCATTATCTTTATCTCTCTAGCTTATCCCATGGCTCCTAGACGCATGAGTCCTGACCAGACCGGTAATTGTGTTTAATTGACGTGGCAATAGGTAAGGTTTGGTGTGGTGCGTTTGTGAATGATGTTAGAGGGGGTAAGGGGAGGTTGGAGAGTGGGGGCGTCGAGACTAGCTCGCTTTTGTTTGATGAGAGGAGACGCGACCTTTTAACCGGCACCACTACCATTACTGATCCATTTTACAGCTGCTCCCCCGGATGTTTGGACTGGTAAATGGTAAATTTGTGATTCCCCGGCTGCTACCTGACCGAGTTAACAAACACCGAGAGATTTTTTTTTTTCAAACCTGACTCCACTCACCTTTTCGCTTCATAATTTGTTGGTTCATTTCTTGGGTTTCAGGTTTTTTAAGGGTTATTTTTTAAAGAAATAGCTAATAGCAGTTAAATTGTAACTTATGAATATGGTTTATTGAATAGAAACAGATCAAGATAGGGATGGGTGGTGTAATTTTCTAAGTGCGGCAATTAACCTTTGAGGTCCTAAATGCAATAGAGTAGGTAAGTTATATATTATAGACTATTTAATATTTGATATATATTCATGCATCCGTCCATAGTCGTGGGCTTGCTACCACGCAGCAACCACCCCCATGTTTAAAATCACGCCATGGCATTATTCCCAATTCAGATACTAGCTTGTTCCTATCCATGTTTGTGTCATTTTCTTACTGCTCGAAATTTCACTAATGAAATGGTAGGACTAAAATACATACATTCAAACATATTGACTTTAGATCCCTCAAGCCCCTATTTGCTTTTTAGTTTAGCATAGGTATTATTAGATTAGGGGTTTAACACCTGGGATTTCATTATTTTAGGCCATTGTTATTTAATTTAACCCATAAGTCCATTAGCTATAAACTAAGCCTTTTCTGAAAGATCTAATTATAACTAAAACACCCTAATAGTATTCACTAACACACATCACGTGAATATTGTTTAAATATATATTTTAGAGTTGACATTATCTATAAATAAGAGATCTAACAAAGTATAGTGATTGTTTTCTAACAAGTTCAATTTAATTTATCTGTTCTAGTCTTCTTAACTTATTTTTTTAGCACTGGGTCTTACTACTGGTTCAGGTTTATTGTATATATATATACCAGGTAATAACGTGTGATAAGCTTACATAGATGACTTAGTTATATATCTTGGTCTGATGGAACAAATTTAAATGTGATGTAGTGTCGTTGATAGATTATCTTATAATAGCTTAGTTTATTCATTCTCTTTTTATCTTGGTTTATCTCTACACGCATTATCGCAAGTTATTATATTCTCTTAGCTCTTAATAAGCGCTCCTCTCTCTCCATTAACACCAAAGCAAACGTGATCGGTGTATACCGTCCAGAGACAAAACGAAATGTTTTCTTACCATAAAAGGTTTCCCACCCTCATTCCATGAAAATGCAGGAAGATTACAACTTAAATACTTCCTTCCTCAACCTTACCTCATGATAATAATTATATATGCGTATAGCCTGTACAGGTGTTAAGACGCAATAATAAAAACAAACGTAATGTATACCATAACAAAGCAGACATTTTATTTATTATCCTTGGAGTGAGATAAGAATAAACAGAAGCTATCTTTATAGGGTCTCAAGTACAACCTTAACATCCAGTCAACATTGAAAGTGTTGTTTTGTTCACTGAATAACTAGTTTTATTTGCTATTATATATCTTACTGCATTTTACTAACCATCTAGATTATGAATATTTTTATTAAAATTAATGTGTAGGGATAGGAAATTTAGTATTTAAAACAATATGCACACATATTTTCGGGAAGGATAAGGAGAGAAAAAATAGTTAAAAGTTTCCCTTTTCGGGATTCGAGCTCTGACATCCGCGCCACTGGCAAACCAGATGCTATGAGGCTGTCATTTGGTCTTCCAACATGTATTTTTATCTCAAATTATATTATTCAAGCCAAATAAAACTTTTGATAAAAATTTAGGATGATCGAGAATATAGAGAAATATTACAATGCACAAAAACCCTTATTGAAGTTGTTTCTATTAAGTTTATCAATATGAATATAGTGTAGTTCAGTGGAGAAACCCAAAAGTGAGCCAGTGGGGTATCCCCCACCTCCATATTATAAAAAAATTGAAACATTTAAATCATGTGAATTAAAACTAAAACATTTAGCTTCAAATTTGTATAATGTGTTATGATAAGGATTACAAATTAAAGATAATTTTAAAAAGGTTTATTACAGTTAGTAACAAAATTAACAATCGGATAAAATTAACACAAATAATGGCTTTGATACATTGCGTACAAACAATATCACTTATAATATTTAGATTGTTGTCATTAATTACTATAAAACCATTCAAAGTATCTCATAAATGCATTCAATATACATAGATTTTCTCGGTCTCCGGTACACCCTCCTCACCCCAATCTCCTTCAAGATTTATTTTGGCCATGACCTTGATTGAATACCTCCTTCCCCCCGAATGGAAATTATGGGAATGCCACTTGTGGAATTAAAATTGATACAGTCTAATTTTGATATAGGACCCTATCCGACATCTAGAAAAGTTACTAGAGCTTCTTTCACGTTTTCATATGTCAAATCATGTAAATGATTGATTAATACATTTATTGATACTATAATCAATGCATATATTTTAAATAACATTATTGATATTTAAATATATTATAAATTTTGGTTGCAAAAAAATTAGTTTCTATTTTATAAAAGCTCATTTCTATGAAAATTGAACTGTATGAGTCCCTCCTGTACGATCCCGGAAGTCAATGTTATGCTGTGTTGGGCATGCTGGTGGCTAGTGCCATAGCTTGTTGGTCACATGACCTACCCCCCCGCCCCCCAACCCAGCTTCTAGTCATCATGACCTGAAGGTGACATTTGCAACAGGAATCAATCTCTGTCGAGTAGTTGCACCTAGAGTATGCCACTATAAATTATTGGCTCCATTCACTAACCAACGTAGTGACCATGTTTAAGAGCAACGCAATTCCCTAATACCAGTTGAAATTTAACAGGAGCATTAATCATTTGTTAATATTTATTAGTACTTACATTCACCAAGATAATTGAGAAGGCTAGTCTGTATAATCTTAATGACTTTTTTGAAAGTTTTTTCAGATAAGCCGATCACGATACAGTCAAAATTTAAATTCTACCTACACTGTATAGCGAAATCAAAACTTTTTTTAAGGAATTTAATATTTGGTAAAAAAAAAAGATGAGTTTTTACTTACAAGCTCAAGGCTAGATTGTAAAATATAATTATTATTATGTGAAATAACTTCTTAAGAGTACAATACTGATATACAATGTTCCCCTTAACGTTTGTTCTATAATGAAACCACCACTTTTCTCTATTGTGAAAATAATGTTTACTCCATGTAGGCTTGAATTTACTTACACCAATGAATACTTAGTAGGACTTCTTTTGTCATAATTATAGTGGATATCAGCTCTGTAAGTTAGTTGGCCGAAAAATTATTGGCTGTGGTGCCAGATAAGTTCAGCCGTCTGGGGTTATGGCACTGATCTACAATGCTCAGTCCTCATGACCAACGTGATGTTGGTTTCGCTGTTTGAAGTATAGCAAGCCTCTGGTTATAGGTGAATGGGGATCTATTTCAATTGAAGTAAAATAGATAAAATAATACGAATACCTCCTATAAGCTGTCTAAATAGAAGAATGTGAACAAAAAATATGACAATGGATATTTGAAAATTGGATTTTATTGGATTGGTGACATAATTGCAGATAGTCCCCTTTGTATGGTATATTATTAAAAATGTTTGAATGGATCCATAAGATCCTACATATTTGTGTGGCATTTTCAAACCAAGCATACTGTGGTATTAAAACACCAATTGATTTTTTCAAAACAAAATTAAATTAAATAGTTTCCACACAGAATCTCCCATTTAACAATGGTGTGTTTGATTTACACTGTCGTTCATAATACAATCGATAAATAATATAGCTTGATTAATACATACATTTCACCGCCTTATTACTTCCCATGGTTTAAAATAAATATCTCAAGAATTTGATCTCTGCAGTTGCAAACAAGAGAGACAAGTTCAGCACACTGTGACTGGTAGTAAGAAACGACTAAAAAAATGGGGTGATAAACAAGTGCCCGTGAAGCTCCATCATAAAATAAAAATGTTGCAGTTATCCTTTCAAGGAGTGGTGAGAGAGGATAAGTCTTTTGTCTGTAGACTAACATTAGGTCACCAATCCTTACTTTATAAATCTTAATCATTTACGTAGAGCATTGCTTGAGAGTATGCAGATATTAATTATTTCAGTGAGCGTAGAACGTTGTGGAAAAGTTTGAATTAATTACCATCGCTTGAGGTGGTTATTTGGCACGTTTTTAAAGTTTGCTTTGAGTACAGAACTGAGAGGGGATCCAATTAAAAATGTCCTGCAGTCAGAGATTCAATTCAAGAAATATATATTGAGAGAGGAATGAGGCGCCATGAGTTGAGAATTGCTTCCAATTTATTCGTTAGTGATAAAGTATTTCAGGGTCAAGATATTTTCTCCAATCACTCAGAATATATGGCATTTGACTGTCTTGATAGTCCATTGCCATAAGCCAAATAGGTGAGGAGCTGCAATTGTTTGAAAATTAAATTTGATGGAGTATTTGAAAGCCAATTGGCTAACATCTTCTTGAGTCGATTGAGTTGATTGCAAAAATAATGACATATTCTTCTCATATGATAAAGTGTCCCAACAAAGTTTATGCAAAAGTCAGATTAGAGATCTATACACTAACTTCTTTATGACACTAATAAAGTTAGGGCGGCAATGAAGGCATAAGAGAATAAGTCAGTGACAGCTTGGATGTGTAGAGTCTTATTATAAAAGCATACAAACAAACAAACACAAATATAACTGAAGAGTATAGAGGCGTCTAAGTGAGTATACCTTTTCCGTAAAAGGACCCCCATAGTTATGGTAGTTTCAAAGAAGAGAATAGAAGGTTTGACATGTGTTTCGGGTAGATCTCCCATCATGAATGGAATGAGCCTTAGCTTACATTAGAAGCATAGAACACAGATGTGCATTATTGATCGGATTATGCTGCGAGCAGAGAGAATTAAACATTTCTTGCAATTTTTCACTTTTACTAGCTTAAGACCAGCGTGTCATGACGGTTGTGGTCAATAATTAAATTTAACACATTATTAAAATTTGGCAGAAGAATAGTGTGCTTAATGTCATGTGGAATGTTAGAATGTAATAGCCATTCTCTGACATGAATTAACACGTACTCATTTTAAAATTATGAGATATGCTGAAGCCGTGGGCAACAAGCTTTATCATATGGAGAGCTGTGAGGCCTTCAAAAGAATACTCTGATGTACTGGTTTGCAAATTATCCTTGTAAAGTGATTAATTTATTTGGGGATATGCGAACTGTACAGTAATGATTGGAAAATATAATTAATCATGGATTTCAAAGCGTAGGAAATTATATTCTAGAGCTTGGTACACAAAGAGAACTTGAAGAGTAGGTCTCATTCTTGAGAGGGAGCTGAGCTGAGCTCGCTATGGGGCGAAAGTTTCATTTCAAGAAGGTTTTCATCATCTACAATATTACGATATTATCTACAGTATACAGTATTAAATTGTGTTGATGGCAATTACTGGGATGAGTAACATATCCAGAGAGTTTCAAGTCACAAAAGAAGGTTGGGTGCAGAATTGGGGTGGTGAGATACGATGAGGAGCACAATCAGCAGGATTGTCATATGATTAAATGTGAGAAAACGTTTGAGGTGGAACACATTGTTAAATTTGAGCAATACGATTTTTGAAGTAAGCCTTCAAGCATTATTGCGGGGTAATAGATTCATAGTAGGAAGATTGTTGATTTAATCCGTGCGGTAGTAGCTTCATTGTTTCAATGCGAAGAATTAAATGAGATGCCATATTTCAGGAGACTGGCAATAAGAGAAGCACCAAATAATTATGGGCAAAATATTGAGAGATGTTGGATACGTCCAACATGTAATTAAACAAATATGATATTGAATTTGCCTTCTTTGTATTGAGAGGTAAACCTGAGGCATAGGACAACCCATGAAGTTTTATGTTGGTAGCCTGAGAAAATAAGAGAAAACTTGGAACATTGTTGTAACGAAGGTAATTCACTATAAAACATTTTACAAAGTGTAACAACTTTATTTATAAAAGAAGTGTTTCATTCAAGTCCAAGAGTTCGTAATAAATGAAGACGGGATTTTGCCTGAGAGACAATAGGAGTAAGCCAACCAAGCGGATCCTAGATTTGTGTGACATCAGAGAAAACGTTGCGATTAGTGGGTAACATTTCAACAATTTTAATGACATGAAAATATATAAGATGTGGACGTGCATTGAAGACCAAGAACTATAAAAAGATTATGTTTATGGCTCTGAATGTAAATAATACTTATCTATTCTATTCTGGTACACATTGGACAAGATGAGATGAGCTATTCGACCATTTTATTCTCTTGATAGTAATTACCTGAGTCCAGTTATTGAAATAAGCACTTATTCGACTGTGTGATATACAGTGATTATGTCATCCAAAAATGTGTGTTGTGAGACAGAGGCTGCGGGAAGGAAAACATTTTCTTCTACTTGAAATAATTGGCGGAGTGCTCTTAGAACCCAAAGTGGTGAGATAGATATAAAATACGTTTCTGTTGTTAGTTTATAGATAAAAATGGATTGGTGCAATCATCGTGCTATTAAATGAGTTTGTATGTTTGTTCATCCGAAAGAACTTTGATACGTCTAGAAAATGTCACACAAGAACACAAAATAAAAAATTTATCCAAAGGGAAAAATGACGTCACATATGTCCTTAGGTAGCTTTTGTACAGACAAGAGCGTATTATTAAGATATACAATAGTCGAGGTATGAGCACTCCAGCTAGCCCTCTATTGCGTATAGGGACATCACTCGTACTGTAGATATACCTGAAACTAACGGGTAAGGTTAAGTCAACACTGTCTGGGGTGGTAGGGTTCCCTCTGCTCATTGACATCCTCAGCAATATACATTATCACCTGACGGTAATGACGCGGCTCTGGTGACCATTCCGAAGCTGTAGTGTCAGATCCCTCATTGGTAATAGTCAAGAGGTCCGTCTCGATTATGCTCTCCTCTTCGAGAGTACACTCAAAGTCGTCCTTCTCCTGTTCTAGATCTTCCTGCTTGATGTCCTCAGGTTCAACAACAGGATATTCAGGTGGTAGATGGTGTCGTAGTTGAACCTCGATATCTTCAACTTCTTGATGTTCTGCGTCCATGGAGGGATCTTCAAGTGACCTGCGTCTTCTTCATCGACGTTCTGGGTTCTGCATGATAAGGTTTGAGTCTGTTGGCATGAATAACAACTTCCTTATTGTTTATTTTTATTTTGTAATCCACGTCGCCTAGTTTCTTGAGGATTATGTATGAACCCTTCCCTCGTTAGGACAGTTGTCTTGAAATTCCTTGCTTTAAGGCTGTATCCTGCAGATAAACAAAGTTCCCTACGTCATTCATTTTGTTTTTAATCTTCAGGTCATAGTAATATTTTTGTTTCTCTCTTGCGTTTGTATTGGCCTCTCTTACTGCTTTGTAAGCCTCCCTTAATCTAACAGATAATTGATGTGATGGTCCGTTCTTTATGTTAAGGTTAGGTTCAAGGTCATCTTCAGTTGGCAATGTCATATCCTTACTATAAATTAAGTAATAAGGTGTGTACCCGGTTACTGGATTTTTGGTGCTCCTATAGGCCATTGCCCCATATAGTACCCACACGTCCCGTGTTTTCTGTGATCTCTCAACAAACTGGGAGATCATGTTCACTATCATCTGATGAAGTCGTTCTACCATTCCGTTACTCATAGGGTGGTAGGGGGTTGTCTCTAATTTCCTTATCTGCAGAGGTTTGCAGGTCTCTTTCAATAAATTATAAATAAAATTTCTACCCTGATCGATGAGTAAACAGGTCAGTTGTCCGTGACGTAAGGCGATCTCTGTTACGAACACTCCGAAGTCTCCGCAGTCTGGTCTGGTATGTCGAAAGCTTCACACCGCCTCAAGAAATAATCTAATAAAATTAGCACATATCTATTTCCATTGTTAGAAACTGGGAGTGGGCTACTATGACCATGGATACTTGCTCGAACGGCTCTGAAGTCAGTTCATATTTTTCTATTGATACTGTTATCTTGTTGCCCGTTTTCTTGCAAGCATAAGCATCACACCCTAAAACATAATTTTCATTGTCAGTTGACATGCCCTTCCAAAAATATATCTTCTTTGTAATGTCTTGAATTCTCTTGACCCCTTGATGACCACTAAACGGTGTATTGTGATGATGTTCAATTACATGGCTTATCATTGACCTTGAAACCACTAACCTCCCCTTGTTGTCTTTAGTGAAGTACAGCAATGAATCCTTATCAAAAGAAAAATTTAGTCAATTTCCCTTTTGCAAACCTAAACTCATATTTTTACAATAGTTTCTGATTCCTGTTCTTGACGTAACACCTCTCTACTTAATTAAGGTACATATTCTGCATGTCCAATTTTGTTTATTTGTCGACTTAGTCCATCAGCATGTGGTATTTTTACACCAGGCTTATGTGTTACTGTAAAATCAAATTCAGCTATTCTAAATGCCTAACGAGTCAAATGTGATGAGGGATCTTTTAAACTAAACATCCACTTGAGTGCTGCGTGATAAGTTATTGCCTCGAATTTCCTCCCGTAAAGATAACATATAAAATATTTAGTTGCCCAGACCAAGGCGAGCAATTATCTTTCAGTCGTGCTATAGTTACGCCCAGCTAGGTTTAATTGTCGTGAGGCAAAAGGGACAGGTATTTCCTCTCCCAAAAACCGCTGTGACAGCACTGCACCAATTGCTGTTCCAGTTGCGTCTGTCACTAATATGAAGGGTGTGAGCTCCAGGTATCTCAATACTGTTTTGCTACAGAGCACATTCCTTAAGGTGTCAAAAGCCTGTTGACACTCCTTAGACCAATTGAATTTGGAATGTAATTTTTTAAGCTCAGTTAGTGGTTTTGCTATTCTAACTTATATCTTGTATCCTTCAATGAAGCGTCTATAATAGCCTGGTAACCCAAAAAATACTCTTATGTTCTTTAAGTTACGTGGTTTTGGATAGCTACGTATGGCTTCAATCTTTATGTGGTTAGGGTTTATTCCCTGATCTGAAATAAGGTGACCTAGATATTCTACCTGCCTTACTGCAAACTTGCATTTTTCTGGCTGTATTTTGAGACTAGCACTTTTTTAGTCTGTCTAAAACTCTGTCCAAACGGTCTACATGTGTATCTATAGTTCTACTATTGATGTCATCAATGTAAACTAGACATTCTATGTCCTTCAATCCTGATAGTACACTATCCTTTAAACGTTGATAAGAAGCTGGGCCATTGGTTAGACCAAAAGCTACCCATTTATATAGAAATGTATGTTTGGTGTATGAAATTCAATTTTTACTCTGTCAATTGGTTATATCTCTTGTTGCCAAAAACCACCCCTCATATCAACAACACTAAACAAGCAACAGTTTCCCAGTCTATCCAAAGATTCTCTGATAAGGGGCAAAGGGTAGACAATCCTTCGCGTGAAAGAATTTAGTCCTCTAAAATCAGTACAAAAGCAGTATTTTATTTTTCCATCCAGTCCAGTTCTTTTTAATAAAATACATGGAGCTGACCATGGAGAGTCTGACTCTTGCACTAGCCCGTTAGCTAACATATCTTCTACAATTTTTACCATTATTTCCTTCTGGGCCTGTGGTACTCTACACGGTCTTTTATTTATTAGTTTAGCATCCCCAGTGTCAATATGGTGTTTTACCTTATGAGTACATCCTATATTTCCTTCTTTAAGGTCAAAAAACAAATCTTTGTATTTTGTTAGGAAATTTTCAAATTTAGTTTCCTCAGAATTTTTCAAATGGGCTGGTTTCTCTATAAGCATATTTTGAAATTCCCTTTCCTAATGTAAGCGTTCTTGCTTCGATTCTTGTAAAGTCTTGATAGGTAATAACGCCCTAATCTTTTCTTGGTTCTTAGTGGATTCTACTTCCAAAAGCACTGCTACACTTAACAATACATTTTTCTCTAGCTCGATGTCCTCCTGAGTAACATTCAACATTTTCAAAAATCTTCTTCAATTTGGTTGTGTTTTGGCAACTACTCGACCAACTTATACGCCATGTTTCTTAATTTCTCCTGGCTCAAAAAATTCTTCCTGTGTAACAGGTGTGGAGTGTTTTCCTATGTTTCCTTGTACTAGTGTTTGAGCATACTTTGGTAAAACTGTTTTCTGACTAACTAAAGATGATCCATTTCGCTTAGCGTAGTCATGACCTTTCTGAAATGTCCATTCATTTTTACCAATACTCAATCTATAGGTTTTCAAATTTATTTTTGTTTCTCTTTTCCTCAAAAAATCAAGTCCCAAAACACCTGCATAGGGAATGACCATCCTTGCAACACTAAAGTCATTTTCAAATATTTTTTTTCCAATACAAAATTTTACTTTTTGAGCACCTAGTATTTTTATATCTTTGCCAGTATCACTCCTAGCACTCAAATTTGTTTTCTTTAGAGGGGCTGAACTAACTTGGGGTTTTATTACAGAAAGTTTTGCGCCTGTGTCCCCTAAAAAATATATGTTTCTGCCCTTCGACAGATATCCCTAGGATCTGTTCATGACCTTGGCCCTCCCATACGCTGGTTAATTTGTGCTTATATAATATTTTAGGTTCACTGCCAGGGTGCCCAACGAACTTCTGGAGTCTGGGAACCTATGCCCTTTTTACCTCCCTTTTTGTCTGCACTGAGATATATAGTGAAATTTTCTTTGGCAACCAAAACAAACGACCTCTTTTTGAGGGTCTGGAGCGCTATAGACATCTTTATTTCCTTTTATTAACTTGGATTTTTTAAAATCGGAATGTACCTTGGTTTGTACAGACCTGACAATTTGCCAGCACTCACGTACTCCGTGGCCCTTCTTACCACAGATTTGACATCTGGTGGATGTTTGAATCTTCGTCCGTCTTGCTAACTGTCTCTGCAATCTGTATTGCCTTCTCCAAGTTTGCAGGCAGCCGGTTACGAACCTGTTTCCCGGCATTACCTGTCAAACCAACAACAAAAGTAGCCAATAATCTACGTTCCACTTCTTCGATAATCACTGATTGTTTATTTGGATCTTCGACCAGTCTAATTGTTTTGTTACAAAACCTTTTACATCTGTCAGCAAATTCCTGAATGTTTTCATTTACATTTTGAGACAAGTTTTGTAATTTTGAGTAATAAAATTGATCTGGACCTTATATGGACAAGCTACACAATATTCTATATCTGAATAGGAGAGAATATTTGTACACCCAATGGAAAGTAGGAGATTTAAACCAACATGCAAGCATAGATGGTAACAATTTCCGGAAGTTTTTGCATTCTTTCTTTGATATGTTACCGAGTCCCACAAAATATCTCATCCAGGGGATAGGGAACAAAGTGATCGACCCAAAAGAGTCTCACAAACCTAGGGATGTGGGATTGAAAGAAACGTGTCAGTACTTTACTAATCTATAGTACTGGAAGAAAAGTATCGATAATTTACTAATTTTAAGTATTGGGGTAAAAATATCGATACGTACACTTAGGGGTAAAAATATCGATACGTACACTTAGCGTCAAACAATTTTCCATAGTAGTAGTTATTGGTATCAATATGATAAGTGATAAGCAATATGAGAATCAGAATGATTTATTTTTATTTTTATAAGCACATGTTTATGAAGTTTTTCTCTATATTCTTAGAATTTTTTTGTTTAAATAATCAAAACTTTTTAACTAAGATAGTATTTATCCTATTTCGTATATTATAGCACTAAAAATAACAATAATTTAATATCAAAAATGTAATAAAAGGCCTAATTATGTGATTACATTATTTCCAAACGAATTAGCATGATCTTTAAATTAGTCAATCAGAGTGTGTTCCATAACTAGTCATAGCTTATAAACAAATATTTGTTTTGTTCAATAACGATCCGAAATCGTGATATAACAAGCCATATGAATAGAAGTATCAAAACAAAATATCAAATAAAACGTAATGATAGCGAAAGAATAATATCGAAATTATTAAAATATTGATACTTCTTACGTGCCGCTACACAAACACCCAAGTCCCGCTCGTATAATCGTGACATTAAACGCCAATGGTTCATTAAAGTTCTAACTTAGTCCTCTGTAGAGTAATGGGACTTCACATACCTCTAGACACTGTTATAGATTTAAACGTCTTTATTTAAATGTGTCTGCTAACATCCTTTATCTTTGAGGGTTTTCTTCATGAAATACGACGACCTTCACTTTAGGCAGAGGTATTCAACCCTTTTATTAATTATTTGCGTAGCCTCAGATATCATTATTTATCTTCAACTTTGTACACCAATGATGGTGGTGCAAATGGTAAGCTATACAATATATATTTATATTAATAATTCAAAAAGATTGTCTTTCATGAGCACTGTGCGATAATTATCTACCACACTCTGAGGACTGAAATTATAAAATTAGTAGCCCTTGTTTAGAAACGTGTGCACATCGAAAGCAAAATGTTGAGATTTTGATAAACATTTTTTTGATTAATTAAAAACCGAAAACAATTAAGAAATATAAATGCCTTGAGAAAGCTTTACTAATACATTTCATACAATTTATAATGTATATTGTAGGTCATGGATGTTTGGTTGCCATGGAGAGTAAACAAGACGTGTTTGGTGTCAGCTACAACAAACAATCTTCTTCTCAAGTAGCCATTATATATTTATTTGTTAAATGTTATGATTTATTTCTAATAAATATATTTTATGTCTTAATACGTGTTCTGACCTGTAAGCTTTTCCACCCTCTAACTTTTTACCCTACACCCTTTAAACCCTACATTCTTTAAACTCTACACCCTTTATAACCCTTTTATATCCCCTTTTCACTCTTTTTACAACATTTTAAACTTTTACCCTTTTTACTTTTAAATGTTTCTTCGGGGTGGTAATTAATTTGAAATAGGGTAAAAAAGGAAAAAAAGGCCAAAAATGGTTAAAGTAAATTTAATCAAAAAGAGCAATAAGACCAAATTGCCACATCTCAACTGAACCACTAACCGGCCACGTGGTGTAAGGGTCAGTGCACTTGGCTACGAACTTAGGGGTCCCAGGCTCGAATCCCGGCAGATACCGTGGACACTTTTCTCTAAAGGATATTTATTCTAACGATCACCTGGGGTTGGTAGATTAGACTTAAGTTAGGTTTAAGATTACTAATATCTCAACAACTTAATAGTCACTATCATCACATCATTTCATGGTGGGTACGTGTAAACAACCTCCATAGATGTACCCTGGACACGTTCTGTACCACCAGAGCAGCGAATAGTTTGTATGCAGTTGACCGAACTGGATGTCTTGACCCTCCTGGTCAGTAGTTAAAAAAAAAAAGTCAGTCAGCAGTGTCCAAAAAACTGAACCGCTGGCCTCAGCGCACTCATCGCCCACTACTTTACTTGGTTCTGATAGTTTGGGTTAGAACACAAGCCCAGTGTAAGCGTTTCATTATATCCCAATTTAATATTATATCGGAGGGGGAACAAATCCAATGCTCCACCGGTGGAAAAGTAGCTCAAATAATTTCTAAGCGGTATATTTTGAAAAACTTATATATTTTGTTACCTGCAAGGATTTGTTTGGCTCCAACAAAATGAGTATACTTCTATTTATTTTTATTTGTGTGGTTAGAAAGTTTTAACACAAGCGTTATTTAACTTCGTAATATATAAGGTAATGATGAGGAGGTTGAATGAAATGAAGTGCACCCAGTTTTAGTTTAGAGAAGGGATAGTAAAAACTGTGATGGCCCACATTTGTAAAACCACCTCTTGCTGTGATTCGAACCTAGACCAAGGACATTTTCTAAATGATTTGTCACTCTCCCTCCTCACAAATAAAAATTGCGTGGATGGTTATCCAGGCTATATTTTTCAGCGCCCATTGAAATATTAGATTCTCTTGATAAAACCAAAGCCACGTGTGGGGGGTATAATTATTAAATTTCAACCATATAAACCGAGATTGCTAATATCATTAGGGAGAGCTTTAGAGTATTCTATGAGTTTCAACAACTCAAGTACAACTTGTTTAGCTAAATGAGAAAGGAATACGGATTCGTTTCTTTCAAGGTCCGTATATAGTCAATATCCGAACTCCAACAAATATCTTGTTCGACCTAAATTGCTCTAAATTTCTATATTGTAATAATAGTTATATTTTATAAATACAGCCCTAAAACCCACTTAGTCATTCACCCTCATATTGCTAAATTGACTTTATTAGACTAAACTTCAATCTCTGTCAGCAAGATCCCTTAATCGCCAAAATGTCACCGATCAAAATAAAATATAAAGCACTATAATTTTCCTCCAAAGTGTGATAAAAGCATATTGGCTGAAATTAAATAGGGTTTTCTGTTAGAAATCCACGATTATTAAAAATCTACAAGTTGATTTAATATCTGTATAAATTAGACTGAATTTATAATCGCATCAGTTGGTTTTAAATGTTTCGACAGAAATGGACCAAATTATTTACAGGAATTTAAGCTGAGGAAGTAAAACCTTTTTGATAACCAATTCGTTCTACTCCCTGTTTTATACAAATATATGCATTCATATTATAATATCATTTAGTAAACTTACTTCAAGATCTTGTCCATAACATAAAGAATTAGAGGCCTAATTGTGCCTACCAATCTAACATATTATAAACACAAGAGATAAAAGGTTTAAATTTGAAATATCTAAATTATTTTTTTATGAATATGAGTAGACATTTAGTTTGGATGAATTTGAACTCAATAATTCTCTACAATCTTAAAAAGAGCCATTAAAATTACATTAAATAAACCATTAATTTTACTAAAAATATATTGAGCATTTTTACAAAGAGTTAAATTGAATGTTTACACAAATAGATAAAACAATTTCTCAGTAATTTAAAGAGTGTTTGATTAATTTAACAAAATGTATCATAGATGCGATAATTTAAAACAAATTTGAGCATTTATACAAAAAACTATTTGTAGTAATTCATGTATAGTTTTAATAAGAAGTTTAATAAAATACCAAAATAAATTTAACATCTATGGTTTTATTTTAAAAACAAGTTTAAAGTTCAAATAAAAATAGTCTATTTGTGATTAAAATCCTCTAATTGGGAAATGATTTGAAAAAAATTATTTTCCGAAGCAAATTTCTAATACGAACGCAAAGTCTTCCCGTACAGGACATAGTTTTTTCATTGCAAATATTTTCAGTAGAGGAAGAAGAACTCATTTCTCCAAACCACCACTCCAAGTAGTCATTTTTTGAAATGAGCTCCTCATAGCTTGGGATCTCGTGGACCGACATTTTATTTTCCTTGATATTTTTACTTGTATGATTAGTTTTATCTTCATGAGCTTGACTTTTTGTTCTATCGAAAAGGTGTGGGTTCATGATTTTATTACTTTTGTTGAGACCAGTTTCCAAATATTCCCTAAATGTCATGATCATGTCTAGATCTCCTGCCAAATGTAAGATTTTCAATTTGGACTTGTCAGCTAGTTTTTTGATTTGATGTGGCTGAACCACTGTTTGTTTTTGTGTGTGAGTCGTTGCCAACTCCTTTCGTGGACTCTCGGTCCCGGCCATTTTCAGCCCTGCATAACACAATATCATAGCTTAGAATTAATCATTTTGATATGAATACAATATAAACCGACATGGATTAAAACCCGGGACCTTTGATTTGCAAAGATAAAGTTCTATCAAGTATGAAGTTCAATTAAGGTCACTTAAAATGGTATTATTTGATTGTAAATACTCATGAGGTCTGGTTTCAAGACCCTGTTTATGACACAATTTCAAACTAATAAATATTGTACTATTTAAAATATCGCTATGTCGTTATTTGTGTCATTTCTTTGATCATCCTCAGATTCCCAAACTAGTATGTTAGTACCAATAATGTTCGGTAGATTACACTAAAATCAAACATTGAAATAATGACTATTGGGATAACAAGGTTTTAGCAATTTGGACTTCCAAGAAATTGCTGTTTCATTTAATCTTTACTCGAATTCATTATAAATTATCAACAAAATAAAAATATATTGATTTGTGAGATTTATCCAGAAAATACATGTGCTTATCAACTGAATACCTTGATCAGGCGGCAGAGTGTCTTTAGTGATGTTCTGTCTTGAGTTTGGGTCACCTTTTCTCCTGATATATTATTGGTAATGGATTCCCGTAATTGTGCAGATAATCTTATCTAAAATTATCGTGTGTAATACTAATTTCTCTTATATATATTTATCTCTCTCTTAAATCTCAGCTTCTTTCAGTTAACATTAATCGTCATAAAGATGATTGGTGTTTGTTGCCAGGAGACGAAATAATGTGTTTCATAGATTGTAGTAATAGTTTCCTTGAATACGAATTGTTAGATCTTTCACTATTTAATTTCAAGTTTTCCCTTCATCACATTCCACTAACTACTCAGTATATATGCATACATATTAATACGCTATTGGGGCAAGGATATGGACGGTATAATTGAGAGGAAATATACCCGGATTAACGTGGAGTTAGAGTGGTAAAATATATATTTAGTAAAAACCTAACTTCACTGAATACAGCCGGGATCTTAACCCCAAATTTGATGGGCTGGTAAACTAGACTAAATGAGATTGATATTTTTTATCACGTTCCTATAAGCGCTTTTAGTTTATAACAATTATTAAAACATTTTTGAGCGTTCAACACTTATTTTAGTAAGTTTTCTCTCAAATATCTCTCTTTCACCTCTGTTTAACTAAATTTATCTCTATTTTTATTTCATTTCACACTATTTCTCTGTTTTATCAATCTATTCATCGACTTATTTAGTTATCTTTTCACTTCATCCATATCTCTCACTCCTCTTTTACAACTCTTGCATCTACCTCTTTCCATTTCGCTCACTCTCTATTTCCTGGTCATATCGTTCTTTCGTGAGTGCTGTCTCGTTTCATTCTTGGTAAGTATAGTTTCTTTACGCTTTTAGGTGAAATATAATTACTACTTTACTTCGTATTACAATATTTTTTTCCTTTTTTTNTTAGCACAGCATCCTACTGCCCATTTGGGCTATACGCTTATGCTCTTATTACGATAATGGTTTTAAGAATGAGGAAGGCTATATTTAAAGCCGCATTTGCGTGGAGAAAGAGAGTGGAAACCAATCTCAGTACATCCTACCAAGATTCAAACCTCGATATCCTAGTCACCAGCAGTTTAGTAACTTACGCTGCGAACATGACAACTTGAGCCATGCGGCCACTGAATCGGGTCATATATTTGTCTTTGAATGAAATTCAAATAAAAGGTTCTCAGACTTTCGATGTTTGCAAGAACTTGGCAACAAACCACACCAACCAGTAGATAATCAAATCTTGTTTTAACGGGGGCAGATCCTACCGATATTCACCACCAGAAGACAATGAGGTTATGGCTTTCTTCATTTCGTGATTTTGTTTCTTCTGCATTCCACTTTATTTGTTCTGTCTATTTATTTATCTTCAACATTCGTAGACTATCATTGTCGAATGCTTCTCTGTGTTATTCCCAGGTTTAATTATTTAGTTTTTAAAGAATTTACTTGACTTTTATTCCAGATATTAAAACAATTCACTGCATCCATTACACCATTCCTGATTATACCTTAAAAATTCAAGTTGAATAACTCCAATACACATTTATTAAAACTCTCATTTGTATTTTTTTTGTCACAAAACCAACTTTTCATAATTTTTTTATCACTGATTTCTCTATCAATAAAAATAGCACTATAAATACAATAATAACAAACAGTTAAACATAATAGTACATAAGAGATTTTTTCAAGACTAGGAATGTAAGTTAGGCGGCCGTCCTAGGTTACAACTATTCCTAGTTTCAACCATGCATTTTTGTAGCTGCACATTATTAATTTTGATTGTACACTCTGTTCAACATATTGTTGGAACCCAACATAAATATGCATGCTATATATTTCTTTCTATAGAAAAGTGCTGGCATATTTTGGGGAAAAGAGGAACTTCTAAAAGAGCTAGTACACACATTACTTTAACATGTTCGAAATAAATAAATTGTCATGCTTTCTTAAAATAGTTGACCTTTATAATATATTGCATAAGGACATCATTATTGTCTTGAATTACTTGGCCTCGTTACTGTCTTGAAATAGTTGACCTCATTACTGTATTTATTTATGTTGTTGATTTTGGTGTATTTAGGTTCCCTAGTTGTTTTATTGAAGTAGTTTTACCAGTTAATGTCTTGAAATAGTTAGGTTTCCTAGTTTTTATATTGAGGTAGATGAACTAGTTATTCTTATTAAATAGTTAAATCTCCTAGTTATTATTTTGATGTACAGTACCTCAGTCGGGAATTCTCTTGAAATAGTTAAGTTCCCTAGTTGTTATATTGATAAATAGTTCCTCTAGTTATTCTCTTGAAATATTTAGGTTACTTGTTGTTATATTATGGTAGTTTGTCTCTTTTGAAATATTTAAGTTCCCTATATGTAATTATAAGGTAGTTTCAATAGTTTTTAAGCTAGTTCTGTTGATCCCTTTGTTTTTTATTTATATTAAATATATCAATTTTCAAAGGCTATCTCATCCTTTAAAGACAAATTAGAATATGTGTAAGCCTTTATTACTAACGACTAATCACAGACATCCTTAACATAAAAAAATAAATGGTACGGCGCACCGCACAGACTTTCTCTCTCTTTCTATAAACTCGTAAGATTTCTGAACGGAATAATGTACATTGTATCATCACCACTCCACATAAGAGCACGCATAAAATAATATACAATGCTATATAATCAATGAGAAAAGAGGCGCATCTTTGTCCACCTAAGAGCATTTCAAACAGTTTAATGTCTTCCACAAGGGTCAACACTTCGTATTAAAATTTCGATTTCTGGTTAAAATTTTAACATTTTATAAGGTGTTGCAGATCTTCAAGTCATCGCATTGATATTTAATTATTCATTTATACATTTTGACCAATAAAAAATGTAAATATTGACTATTGAGTCTAAAATGGAGATAGATCATTGCT
>CABFWB010001982.1:103558-129172 GCA_902151455.1 Timema bartmani
TATTATTATTATTATTATTATTATTATTATTATTATTATTATTAGCACCACGTCTTACTACCCGTTCGGGTTATACGCACTTACGCTAATGTGTAATGTTAGGGTGATTGTTATATGAAATGGAGGACCTACAGTTTAACGTGGAATCCGAACCACGGTGGAGGCCTGGCATTCCACACATTCACCAGTTGTGATTAATACACGTCTTTTCAGAGGTGAAGGAAGGGTTTGGCAATCAGATAAATCTGTGCCGGGAACGGGGATTGAACCCTGGAACCCTAGCAAAGAAGTTTGACAACTTACCCCTATATCACCAGGTCACCCACAAAACCGTATTAATTTAAATTATTATTGTTTACTTATCACAAAGTATAGCACCAAGAATTACAACAATGGTTCAAGTTTTATCCATAATTTCCCAATCAATAATACAGTATATTTTCGAATGCACGTCTGACATTTTGAAAACATCTCTAGGATTTTTTTTTAATCTGTAGTAAGCCCTAAACGGAGTTCTTAGATCGTATTATGCTTTGTTTTATAATCAAAGTCTTTAGGTAGTTCCATAGGATAAAATCTAATGTAGCTATATCTGGGAATCTTTCAAGACCTTCGATAGGCCCACTTTTATCAATACACTGGTTGATGAATGTATTATTGAGCCATTGTCGAAAAGTGATTGTGTAATGTGGCTGTACCTACTTGTTGGGAATAAAGCTGGTCCTTATCTAAAGCAATTTCAAAATTCTAATCCATCTGGTATGTAGTAATTGGATTAATAACTTTTCCGAAATTTTAAAGTACAACCCACCATTGATATTTCACTAAAAAAATATGATCACATGATTGTGTCTCCCAAATTGAAAATAGAAATCAAATAAAAAATTGTTTCAAACAAAAGTGTTTTTTTTAAGTAGAATAAGTTTCCGCTAAAATAATAGAGATTTATCATTAAAAAACGAGGTTTACTTTGAAATAACCTTGAAACGATCATCAAATAAAAATAAATAAGGCTGTCCTCTTTCACCCTCATAAATACATAGCTTTAATCAGATTTATTTTTTGTAACTTGCATACTTTCATAAATAAACAGATGGGATATTTTTTTTAAAATCTGGCACATGTTAACGGAAACGTAGACAAAATTTTTAGATTTTGCCACGTTCAAAATTTTAGAATGGATTCATTTATAAATACATCACTTAACTAATCGCATTTATTACAAGTGAAACGGATTACACATATGGTGAACTGGGTCACCTAATGCTCTGGACAACTGTGTCCCTCATGGGGTCATCCATAAACCACGTAACGCACTACATGATGTTACATAGGGTAAAGATGGGGTACATCAAAGTATTACCTAACACAGATCATATACTCAAATTCTAATGTTCAAAAATAATATTATTGTTCATGTTTTGACCTTTGATAAACATACTTATAGATAACTTCTGAATATCTGTGGCGTTGGAAATGCAAGTTTAGCACCTACTTTTTGTTCATCAATATTTCAAATACGCTTAGGTGGGGTTGTCCGCCCGAGACTACGAACGCCAAGCACATTCGAAAACATATTTTCATGTGCATGACAGTGACATGTTTATACTCATGGCACTTGTTTAGATTTGTCCAATCTACTGACCCCCTCACGTGCTTTTAGTTGGATAACAGCTTTCAGTCGAAGTGACCTTAATTTATAAGTACAGTTGAGTTTCCTACTGCACATTCTTTTACATGGGCCGTGAATAATCGCTTGTGTTTGTACAAAAAAAGAATAATTTATTCAAAAAGAGGAGACTCATTCATTTCTTGCATATAAAAAGCGATATAAAAAAATAAAATTGGAAGAGTCTTAAAAATATGTTGTAGTGAAATGGAAAAAGCAAAAGTACAGAATTTATCTCAAGGCAAGTTTGAGGAGTCCATCAATAGTGTTATTTCTTAGTAGAAGCATCATGTTATGAAAAGTAAAACTTCAAATATAATTAATTACTTTCAAAAGGTAGGAGTATTTAAGCCTGTATCTTTTGCCTTCTGATAAATCTAGTTTGTATGTATATAAATGCAACTATTATACATATGCTACGGTGGCCGCACTGTCTAAATTGTGATTCACTCAGTAAACTAAACGGCCGATGTTGAGGAGATGAGTTTCGAATAACAGTCAGGTATATTGAGGTTTTCTTTTCATAAATTGCTACCCACTCTTCCTCCATGCAAATTCTGGTAGTTTTTCTTTAAAATTCTAGCTTTATAGTAAACATTTTGTATGCTGGTATAGTCAACTTGTATTTATTCTAATTATTTCTTACTATATTTATCTAATGGAGTATATATGAGGAAGGTAGAATTTTAGAGGTTATCTACCCTCGTTAACGTGGAGAGAGATAAAGAGAAAGAGTATAAAACCATTTAGGAAAAGCCACTCTAAGTACACCCAACAGGTATTCGAACCACGATCTTCGCTTCATTGGCCATCTAGTCTTTTTCGAGAGCTAAGCCAGGATCCAGGATCGATGTTGGAACAAAACATGAATCTAGGTATTGATAAGATAATTAAAGTAAAATATTGTAGATAATCTAAAATAAAATTTAGAAAAGTTTTATACCTAGAGCTATTTAAATAGCTCTCTATATGACTATATATTGTGCACTTTTTTGATAGGGCTATCAAAAAAGTGCACAATATTAAAAAATATGTCTTCCCCCGGCGTCGAGCATCGGATGTGGGCACTTAAACATCATCACATAGCACCACTACAGAAAAGGGCCATCCTAGTCAGCACATAGTAGTGCCGTCTGGATCTTACTCAGATCGCCAACTTGGCATCCATAGCATAAAAATAGCAGAGGTTTCTTCCTCATGAACCTGAGGAATTTGTGCTCGACGTCTTTATGTCTGTATAAATATTAATACTCTATTAAATCATTTATGATCAGGATTTAAAATATAATTTAAGAATTATTAAATCTGAATCCCTCGCTTAGTATCACAAAATTTGCCTATGAAATAATTAAATTCATTCTTGGTGAGAAAAGTTACGTAATAGGTTGGGGTGGGTGTTAGACTAAATATCTACATTGTATTACGAGGGAAGTGAGGGGGTTAAAATGGTAAGAAAAAAGCGTTAAGAGGTTTATGAACGACCCCCAACTGACACTAAAGAACTGGGAGCTTCGGAGAACTTCCTCGCTCCAAACATGATAGAGAGATTCCAAAAGAACATTCTAGAAGCCTGCTACCCCCACTTACCAACCCTACACCAATCAAAGACTTTCCTTGTCCCCTGGTGGAGTGACCTGGTTGCTTGGGGTGATCCCCCCTGATTGTTGGGGGTTGCTGGTCCTCGCCATATATATAAAGCAAAATATTTACTAACTTAAACTAAGCCCACATCAAGAGCTGTGCCACTAATAGGTCCCTTTCCGTTTCTTCTGAGTAAGTGTTCGGCCAGACTGATAAGCGTGCGAGCAAACGTGTGGTTAGCAGATAGCTCTCGATAGTTGTTGAAAAGGAGGCAAAAGGTTCGAATCTTAGTCCAGTGAACTGAGGGTGGTTTTTGATAAGTGATTTATTGTTGTGGTTTTCTGGTTTTCTCATCCTCTCTCCACGCTAATGGTGATTCTTATTTGTAAAGGGCTACTTTGATTTTAATATTGAAGTATTTTAACATATCAGTTTTATATATATATGGTTTATGATCTTACCAATTAAATTAGGCCATTAGTAGCAAGTGTGCTAAAACTATCAATATTAATAAAAATGTCAAAATGATAAGTTTTCCTAGCAGTCAATGAACCAATATACATTAATATTGCCTAGCGCCTGTATACTAGACTGTACCGGGTCGAGCGTGCTCTCATTTTGGCCACTTCTCATTACAACTAATGTGTTATATTTTATTTTTTAGTCGCTCGCTCAGTCTGGACGTACCCTTTTACCCACATTCCTCTCAAGCAGTCAGCTTCCGTATTTAAAATGTCAATAATAATATAAAATATATAGAGTACGATGAGTTTAACCTAATAATTCGTCTATTCTGGTTTGTCATTGACAAGTTTATTGAGGTTTGAATCCCAGCTGGGACCCCTTAGGGTGGTTTTCCACATCCTATTAATTTTATCTCTTTGGTTTTCCCCTCCATTCTCCACGCACCTTTAGCTATGAGTATCGCTATATATGTCATTTTGAACCAAAAAAAATTACCAAATATCGATCAAAGGGTTATAAATATTGTTTCGGTAGTTAATATATTTACGTGAAATTTTAAATATATATGTATTATTGAAATTGTAACAATTTATTAAATCGCTTGGAAAATTTTATTCAAAATTAGAAATAAATAGTATTCACCATTTCAAGAATATCCTAATACTAGATTATAATCATAACACCTATCTTTCCATAACCCGGCCTATTATTGGCTTGACACATTTTTAGTAAGAATTAAAATTAGTTGTCGTTCACTTTAAATGTTTTTGTCCAAACAAATGATTGAAATAAATAAATGTAAAGTAATTATTACAAATCAAATTTATGAGAGACAATGAAATCACCAGCAATGGTATAAGATAGATTTGAGATTAAAATATAGTTAGAGTAAAATAACAAAATCCAAAAACCAACAAACAGATACATACTTGTTATTATGTAGTAGATAATTACTGAAAGAAATAATAATTAATTGGACATTCCAATGCCTTGTTTCCATTACTAAATTTAAATGATGGTTAAAATGGAAGTTTTAACTTATTGGTTCAAACATGGTAACGGTAAATCCAACTGAAACAAATTAAGAGGAAAATGAGTCGGTTTGGTACCCAGTTATAATCATTCTCAGTTTTATAAAATGGTCACTTTTCACCAGTGTTTCTGGTTAGATATTCATTACATATCCTTGATATTCGATAAATATTAAGATATTTTTTATTTATAGATAATTTTTATTCTAGTTAGTGTAAATAATTATTTAAAACTCCTAGAACTTTTGTATCGTTGGCGAACGCACCGTACCCTAAAGCCTCTAAATCATTCTTAAAAATTTTTAAACCCATTAAAATTAATGTAGTTATATATATATATATATATATATATATTGTAATTGAAATCAGATTTTTTTGACTAATTGAATAGTGATATCCTTAAGGACTAGCTAATTCGTAGCTCGCAATCCTATTAAAACTAAAGTAGTTAAATTCTAAAATTAGCAAAACCCAGGGGAAACTAAAAGATACTACACTTAAGGGAAAAATATATATTGTACTTTTTAAAGCTACAAACAACAATAATATTCCCCAATTTTCTTATTAATCATCTGACAGCTAGAAAATAATACTAGATCTATTTTCACGTATTCATACGCCGGGTCATGTTACCTGCTTCTGTCAATACGTATAAAATAACACTAGCAAAAGAGTGAAATGCCCTCTATAATAACCCAAAGTATATTAATGATTTTTAAGAATCATTATATATTATATATGTTTTAGTACGGATTTAGCCGCATCTAAATATATTATAAAAATAGAAAAATGACACCTGGACACGGGAATTGAACCCAGATGAGTGAAGAATGACCCTAAACACGAGACGATTCCTGGATAGCTCAGTGTTTAGAGCATTGGCCTACTAAGCCAAAGGTCCCGGGTTCGATTGCCGTATCCAGGTGTCAATTTTCAGAATATGAACGTATTTGTTAAAATGTTCTCCAAATATCCTGCGATAAGAAAATCAAGTTAAACTCTTCTGACCCTAATGGAGGATTTGTAGATACTTAATTCCTCAAGTAATCTTTTAAAAGAACTATAAAAAGCTGTCATATAAAATCAAGTTTTCACACGCAAAGCATGAAAACCTCTCCTTTACAAACAAATCTGACCGCAACTCAAGTTGTCGTAACTACTCTCCGGAGATAAAGAGTGTTAGGGTTGGTTAGAGAGAAAGGGGGGGGGGCACTCAACGTGAATGTGTTACGTCTCCACGAACACGTCAAATAGTGAAGGTGGCGAGTTTTGATCCCGGTACCCTCCCATCACAAGTTGAGAAGTTGACACTCCGCTCTCGGAGAAAGAGGAGGATTACTGTCATCTTTCCCGTCATGCCTCTAGTGTAAGAGGATTGTGGGAAGCTTTCCGGGGGTTCTCGTGGAGTTGGAGAGGGGTTGAAAAAAAGAGATGGAGAGAAAATACTGGGAGACTGAGGAAGTTGAAGAATAAATCAAGAGTAAAAAAGACTCAAGTAAAATAGAAAGAGTGATAAAGACAAATAGAGAAAGAGATCTAGAATAAAATACAAGGAAGGACAAAACTATAGATAAAGGAAGACATAAAAGGAAAGTAAATAAACAAAGTAAAAATAAACTTAGGGAGAGGCACTGTAAAGAAATAAGAAAGTAAAGAATACACAGAATGAATAAAACAACCTAAACAGTTTTAAATAGGAAAAAATTTCAGGTCCAAAGGGATAAAATAAAATATTGTTTTCTTTATGTGAAGTTCTTTCCTTGACAAGTTCGATACCCAAATTGCATCAGTCTTGTTTCATGTGATATTTGCTTCTTTTCCTACATCCTAAATGCTTGTTGATTCTATAAGTTTCTCGACAGTTTTAGAAAAGTTTTTGTTGTGGTAGAGACTAAAATAAAAAAAATTGGTCACATGTATGATGCTCGTGTCGCATGCAACTTTTAGAATTCACTTAATGGAACAGATAATGTTATCAATTCCTATTTTAGCCTGGCTTCAAAAAAAAATTCCAACCAGTTTCGAGTATGTAGTTATTTTTATAATAATAAAATAATAATAGGTATTTAGTCTGTTTCAATTATGAATGAACATTAAACACTATTATACTATCATACGAAACAGATATGAATTAAATAGGTTTTAAAAATGAATACCTTAACAATTTTTCATATTAATTTATCAACACAACCTGTAAATATTATTAATAAATACCAACGATTGATTTGGGTTTTAAAAAGATTAGAACAACAAAACTGTGGTCTAAAAGAAAGTTTAAATATTACTCCTTGTAAGATTTAATTAATGTAATAAACACTACATAATGATTTTTTAAAAGTAAATAAGGATCATGTGACCTTTTATCAATAGAATACACGACAATTTTTCAAGGTTTAGTTTGGAATAGTGATAATGGAGCAAAAATTATTTAGATAAAATACTATAACATAAAAACACATTTTATTATATTATTTTGTATCGCTATAATTATATGATGCAGAGAATGATATAAAGTATTCTCGGTATCTTTAATCTTCCTTAGTTATTTAACATTGTGGAACAGATTAAATTGTGTAATAAACTTAATAGATTAAGTAGATTGTTCCCTTAATCGCTCGTAAGTATGTTCAAGCTAGGAATGGCACATTTTCAGTAAAATAAACTTTTTAAACTAGAATATCATATTCAATCACTGACGTTAGTACCACATTGATATTTCATAAAAATATAAAATGTGTTAACTATATTTTATATATAATATAAAATGTGTTAACTATATTTTATATATAATATAAAATGTTTTAACTATATTATATATATATAATATAAAATGTGTTAACTATATTTTATATATATATAAATATGATCACCTCTGGGGTATAGTGGTCAGAATTCCTGGCTACAGATCTAGAGGTTCCACAATCAATCCCCGGTTATTCCAGAAACTCTATGTGAAGCAGTGGGTCTGAAATGGGCTCAAACTCAGTTTCATAAGGACAAAATCAGCATCTTGAATAAAATAGTAGCCGTTCCGGTCTAAGAGACGTGAGATTGATGGACAAAGGGTTCATTGTGCTTAACACATGACTCTCTCTATCCTTGCACGTTGACAATGTCTTCACCAGCAGACGGCAACAGCTAGGCTGGTATGACTCGATTGTGTGCTGACGATATGGAGTTAAATATACCGGAACGCTTGGCGTAGTTACACGGTATTAGTCGAAGTGGGCTGAATTAATAGCGAATGTACTTAGAGTCAAATTTGAGATAGTTCACCAAAATCAATTAATTTTTTTTTTTTTTTCAAAATATATCCTGTCATCGGTGTTGTTTGAATAAGTAGTGATGCCAACATCAGCTCGAACACACATAAAATATGTTCGATATTTGACGTTTCCTTCTTCTGGTTGTTCTCAGGGAAATATAAATCTTTTACTGACACTTTCAACGTGAAGATATTATTTGAACTGAATGAATTGTAAACAGTGCTTGACAATGCTAGTAATCGATTTAAAAAAAAAGTGATATTAAAATCAGTAACCTATAGACTATTTGTGACTAAAGTCTGCACAATAAATGAGTGTTGTCTATTGAAATTTAATATTTAATCAAAATAAAATTTGTATTTAGAATCCAATTTGATGAAAATACAAGCTCTATTAAATAGAATGGATTATGAATAAACTCCCTCAATGCATCAGGTTAGCATTGAACCTAAACTTCCGATAACCCTATTCTTGCCAATATTAAGGATATTGGGTGAAGGTTATGGACCAAACATTCATTTTATAGATTCAGAGTAAATGTACCTTCTGGTCTTGGAGTTTTGGCGATACACATAAACAAACGAAGGACCGCCCTTGTATAATCAAAGAAACAAAGGACAGACTAAAAAGGAAAACTTTCCTGTTAAAAAAACCTTACCTCAGCCGTTATATTCGTGGTCATCTTATAACTTATTCTTGAATTTAAATACACAATTCGTTGTATAAGATTTTTGGGTAAGGATGGGTATGGAAAATAGAATGGTATGGTCCTATCCTGAAATCATCAACGTTCTCAAGAAATAGCAAATACGGAAGCTAATGTAAATGATTTCACTGTTCCATCAAAGATGATCTTTTGGGGGTATAAATGGGTGAACTTCCAGCTGGTCCAAGAGTCGAGAACGTAGTTAAACAAATCTGAAAAATATACAAATCCAACTAATCATAATTCAAAATCCACACTAATATTCAGGGCAACAAGAGAACTTTAGTTTGAAACACGGACATAATATTAATATTAAACGCTTACATGAAACTCTGGTTATATCAACATAAAAACAAAAAGGTGGGCGAGCTTCATCTTAAATCATCATCATCATCATCATCATCATCATCATCAACACCAACTGTTTCCAGCCTGTTGTGTGGACATTCTAGTAAAATGCCTTCATCTTCCTCTGTCCTTCTACCCTCATTCCTCCATTAATTGCTTCCATCCTTCTCCTCTCGCTCGCACACTTTCTGCTATATTCTCCTTATATCACTTTATTGGCCTCCCTTGCGATATTTAACTCCAGACTTCATTTCCATAATTTTCTTTGGTATCCTATCTTTCTCCACTCACATTACTTGCCCATACCATCTCAGTCTTGCTTCTTATACTATCTCTTGTACTCCCTGTAACCCTACTCTTTCCCGAATAGCTTCATTTCTAAATGAGTAAACCACACACTCTACCAACAACAACCGCCTCCAGTGGCATCGTCCACAACTTTCATAAGATGACCACAGCACCTCCATTTAAGTGAAGAACGTAAAGAAAGCATGAACACATATATTTAGGGTTCAAATCGCAGCAAGGTATGCTGACCTATCCATCAATGGAAAACTAGACTATAATATGTAGACTTCTTAGATTGCGTGCCCTACGATATGGACTATAACAGTGTAATGTGTAACCTGTGTTCCTCTTAAATTAAAATATCTAATATTTTAACTGTCCTTATTTATTTCCCTTGATTTCTTTCATATTTACTTGGAACTAAACCCGAGACTTTTAGATAACTATGACAATTTCACACCAAATGAAATAAGGAGCTCGACAACCAAAGCTTGGATCTATTTCGTTAAAAATGGACCAGAGTAAACATTTAATACAGATCTTAGAAGCTCTTCCAAAAAAAAAAAAAAAAAANATGGTTCGAATGGTACAAATAATAAATGTGTCGGAACACGAAACGTCTAAAAGTACCTTCCAAAAAAAAAAAAAAAAAAAATTTCCCGCACTATTATAAAATTAGGCCATATATAATTACACTGACATGATTTGAAATATTTAATTTAATTTTTAATATGATTTAAAAGTGTACCTACCAAGTTGATGAGAAATCACATTGTGAAAATAAGCACACCATGGATTGTACTCTTTATGAACTCCAAGTCGGTGAACAAAATTTCAAAGTTAATCTAATCACTTTAGTTATCATAGTTAGTAATACATTTTGAGTTTATGCAAAAGTATTGATAATTTCAATTTGTCTTTGTAAAATATAAACCTATAAATCTCAATTCATTTCCCCTCAATACAATATTTTTATTTTCTACTTATTCTTTATCTATTGTTTATCTATTATTTATCCTACCTGCGTTCAAATTGTTTTATGTTAATACATAAAATCAGATATTTGGTGTTTACACAAATTTTTGTTTCCTTATTGAACGCCTTGCATTTAATTTTGGCCTGACAAGATTTTTAAATCCAGTAGCAACTTTTATGTATTAAAACTTATTTTCATTCATCAGAAAAGATTGCTTTTATTTACGGTTTCATTAGAGTGATTTGGGCCCGTAAAACGTATGGATCATGAATAGCAGCATGTGTATGGCTATAAAAAGAATTGGAAGGCACACAACCTAGAGGAAGACCAAGGATGGGATGGATTGACCAAGTGAGACAAGGTGTGAAGAACAGAGGCGTGGAGTGGAATCAGGTTCAAGATGAAGAACTATACAAAAATCGAGAGCGATGTAAGAGGCTTTGAAATCACGCCTGAGCAACTGAAGCCGGATGACGATAGTGATAATAATTAGAAAATTCATGGGGTACTGAAATAACTTTCAAAATTATTATAAAATAATCACTTATTAAAACTGATTAATGTTATGAGTTATGATTGAAACTAAGAAAACCTCGTTGTAGCTGAAATAAATGCTGAATTTAGCATTAATATGTTTAAATAGAATATCTCTTTTGTGAAGTGAGACAGCTTGAGTGTAATTTAACTAAATTCATTATATTAACTATTAAGTACAATTTTAGGGCACTAAACATTTTAGTATATTTTGTTTTTAAATACATTACTGTTTCCAATCTGTGTCAGTTTTTTAAATAAAGCCATATAATTTCCACTACTGGCTTGCTATGTCGTAGCTTCATACGCCTTATAATCTAGTTTAATACTAAGCCAGACACAACATCCAGTCCCCAGTTGTTAGTTCATCGCTGTGAAAGGGTAAACCCATATATCACCAATTATAGCTATTTCAGCTATGCCGGTAATCGAACCCGAGACTCTTAGATCAGTAGACAGTCACGCTACCAACTGAGATATGGTGTCGGATCACTAAATATTTCAGCATCTCAAATTATTTGATGTCTTGCAAAATCTGAAAATTTTTCAAGAATTTTAGAGACGGAAAAGTGTTCAACTTCAACTATATATTTTGTTGATGAAAAAGAAACATATTTACTTTACCGTCAGTACATCCATGCTTATTTTCCACAGTACTATACTTTTTACTCAATTTTGTAAAATAACTGTAAAGGTAAAGTGATATTTTAACAGTATAGTTATGGTTGTTAAAAGTGTAATGACTTCTAGGACTTAATTTTCACTTTTAATTGCTAAAATTATTTGATGTCTTGCAAAATCTGAAAATTTTTCAAGAATTTTAGAGACGGAAAAGTGTTCAACTTCAACTATATATTTTGTTGATGAAAAAGAAACATATTTACTTTACCGTCAGTACATCCATGCTTATTTTCCACAGTACTATACTTTTTACTCAATTTTGTAAAATAACTGTAAAGGTAAAGTGATATTTTAACAGTATAGTTATGGTTGTTAAAAGTGTAATGACTTCTAGGACTTAATTTTCACTTTTAATTGCTAAGCAATTTGAGTTGACGCTATGTAAATCTCCAACTTTCTGAAAGAAGAAATTAAGTTGAAAGTCAAGCACGCGATAATGGCTCTGTAGCTGAATGAAATGGACAGAAAGCCCCTGCTCCCTAGCCAAGATTCTATTGTTTGCAGGAGCATAATGCTAGTTGAGAAAGTGAGATTAATACTTCAAGACGGTTACGGTGAGAAACATAAAACAAGAGTATTATTTGATAATTCGGATCATTAGCTTAAAAACTTTATCCCTGCATTATACCCAAATATTTCTTTTTTATAAAACTATATATTATTATGTTTTACTAATCAAGGAGACAGTTAATAGTTTTCGTATCGAATATTTTAAGTTAATCATATGTTCAGAAATATAAAAACTTATCAGAAAATTAAAGCCTTCAACAATGCGTGTAGATTACCCGCTTAGCATTAATGCTGTACAAATTTCTGATGTGTCAGGGCGTTACCAGTTTCCCAACTTCCTCAGGTTAAGTTAGTTAGTGTAGAAACAATAATATTCCAGTCTACACAAATGTTGGTAAATAAAAAATACGGTATATTTTTAAACTATTCCTCCAAACTACAATAAAATTATTTTTATTTATGCATTTATAGTATATTATATAACAAATAATTTAACATAATCAATTAATAAATATCCGTACACATTTTGTGAAAGGATTATAAAAGTGGTAAGTGCTGTTTATGAGAAGAAGAAAGTATTTTATAATAAACATGTTTATACATATCAGTAAATGATAGTATATAAAAATTATTACATAATTATATAAACGGTATATTAATGTTGTAGCCTATATATCCGCTTCGGTGGCTGCATGGTCTAAGGAGATACTATTGCAGTAGACTAGAAGGCCGATGATGGAGAGATTCGAGGTTTGAATATTGATCGGGTTTACTGAGGGTGGTTTTTCCTATCGCACTCTACGTAAATGCAGGTACACTTCCTATGAATATAGTCTTACTCACACCTAAAAGTTTAGCGCAATAACTAGTAGATAAGCATATAATAAGAACTGGTAGTAAGGCACGGTGCTAAAACAATTAATATAATAAAATAAAACTTAACTTATATCTAGTTTTTTAGGTCAATGTCTTTAAAAAACCGAATTAGCTTGAATATTAATCTGTCTTTTACCTTACAGTGGTCTAGATCTAAAAATTATCGTACATTTCCTTGTGTTATTTGGAATATTGTCAACTATTTTTTTTTATAATTCACATTTTGGTCACGTGAGTTTTATATATATATCAGTTGCAGAAGTTTTATATATATATATATCAGTTGCAGGTACAGTTACTGAAGTTTCTGTAAACGAGGGGAAATGGATTCTTATCCAGGGAGGTTATAATTCTATTGACCTTTCCAAAATATGTTCCACATTTTAGTTTCACACAAATGAGGGTACACCTCCTACATACTTTATCTTCCTAATCCCTAACCCTTTAGCTTAGGTTCATTTTAATCACTGCGTCTTACTAACCATTCATGTTATACGCCTATGTACTAATTACACTAATGGTTTAGGAGAGTAGGAAGGTTTAAATGAGAGGAAGTGCACACTCATTTGCGTGGAAGTAGAGTGGAAAACCATTTGGGAAAAACCACGCTCAGTTCACCAGACCAGGATTGAACCCCGATCTCCCCGTCCTCGACAGTCTAGTCCAGCACAAGAATAGTGCGTTAGACTATATGGCCACCGAAGCGGGTCTTAACCTAATTAAAAGGTGTAGTATAGCCCAGGCAGGTAACAATACATTTTTTGTAATTTTTTGAATCCTCCTTCAAATAGTCTTTTATTTAAACGGTTATCTTGAAACATCATAGTAAACAATTTTTTAACCAAGATTTATTTTTGTAATCATATTTTATCAGTCATTAAAATAAATAAGATAGCGTGAGCACCAACCCCTATGACTCTTGAATGTGAAAATCCATCGAATTATATATAGAAAACATGAATACAGGTATGGGACCTAATCTGGACAATTTACACACTCGGTGGGAAAACTTGGGGAGAAAATAATGAAACCCATGATGTTTCCTGATGACTTGTGGGAAGGGGGGAGGATAAGATAGAGGAAGTATAGGAACAACTACAAGAATGGGACTAGGAAGTGAAAGAATGTGGAATAAAATTTAGCATGGTGAAGTGTGAAGTGATGGTAATGACAAAGAAGAGTATAAGACCTAGTAAAGCTATAAATTTGGTTGGAGTAGAGCTGAGAAAAGTACAGAATCTAAAATATCTTGGAAGCGTGATTGAGATAAAAAGTGGAAGTAGAGAAGATGTAATGAGAAGAGGACAACATGGAGAGTTGCTCTACAGGTGTGTAAGAGAAATTCTATGCAACAGAGAAGTGTCCTTGAAGTGTAAGGAAGTGTTGTACAGGGCGTATTTTGTACCCATGGTCACACATGCAGCAGAAACATGGACAGTGAATGTAAGAGAGACTAGGAAAGTGGAGGCCATGGGGATTAAGTTTGTGAGGAGCATGTTAGCTGTCACGAGGAAAAACAGGATAAGGAATGAAGTGACCAGGGAAAGAGTGGGGGTACAGAGAGTACATGAAATAGTAGAGGAAGCAAGACTGAGATGGTATGGACATGTAATGAGTATGGAAAAAGCAAGGATGCAAAAAGAGAGGATGCAAAAAAAAATGTTGTCAATGAAGTATGTAGAAAAAAGACGGCAAGGGAGGCCAAGAAAGAAATGGAAGGAGCAGATAACAGAAAGTGTTCAAGTGAGAGGAAAAGAGAGGAAGAAATTAAAGGAGAGAAAATGGGGGAAAGATAGATAAAGATGGAGGCATTTTACTAAACTGACCCGGCCACAGTCTGGAAACAGTTAATTATGATGATGATGGGGGTTGGGTGAGGTAAGAAAGCTCTCAACCCCTCCCACCCCACCCACCCTACCCCTTTCCAGTTTTATTTGACAGTGTGCCTCACTACTCATTCAGCTTAAACGACCATGTGAAAATTATGCTTATGTGTTAGAGATTAGAAAGATTGAATTTTATGGTAGACGCACTCACTTTGCGTTGAGAGTGTGACCAAAAGTACAATTGACTAGGATTTAAACCCTGGTCTCTGCATCATAGGCAATACAGTGTTTGGCTAGAGGGAATCCTAAGACCATCCAGTCAACGAAGCCGCTCACCTCAAGTTCATCTGGTCAATAGTTGTACCCCTACATACTGAGCTAGCTCTGTTATCAAAATATGATAAGACGTGAAATTCCTTTTCATAAAATAAACTAACCCCTCTTCCCCCCTTTTTTTTTTTGTTAATGTCTAGTGAGTTACGTAAGGGGAAACCCGTATTCTCTCAGCCAAGATCAGAAAATCAATTAGGGGTAGTTCCCCTTAGGTCCTGTCTTCCCTCCCTTCTACAAACCTAAACCACCCCTTGTTGAACTGTTAAGAGGGTGAGGGGTGGTGGATCTGTCAGAAGCAGTAGGTAGTGGCTAAGGGGTTGGGGGTGAGATGTATGGACAGTAGAGTCCGGCTGGTTTCTGTCAGCACCACCCCCTTTTGGTACACCGGTAGCTTACCCCCCTTATTTCTTTCCCATCATGTAAAAAATATTCTCTGATGGAGTCCAGTTGAACGAGACTAGTGTGGGAGCGAGTCAGAATTCCAATACGTTATCTCATTTATTGGGACTCCTCTAAAAGCTATAGTATATATAAATAACTTGGTGTATGTGTGTTCATGAAATCGAGATAAATTATGGTTTAATCACTAAATACACATAAATAATCTTGAAGACTTTATACACTGCAGAAAGTTTATAATACATTATGGTTAAAGCATTTTACCAAAATTTAGATATTTCAAATGAAACAAAAATTTATTAATGTGGCGATCTAGGAAACGAGAGGAAAGGCCAGTATTTTTGCCGTTACTTATAGTAAAGAATTTTTTTGACCAAAATAAATCAAACACTTCTCTAATAGAAACGTAGGGTTCAATTTTCTTCACGTGGTGATGTCAACAGATATTGAATATCTGTCAGAGAGCTAGGTGGCAATATCTAATCACCTTTTTAAATGAATAGAAAAAGCTCTCATTAAATGTCAGGACACCCTTGAAAGATATTCAGCAACTGTTGACATACCATGTGAAGAATATAAAGTTATGTGTATGTACTAAAGCAATATTTGCTATATTTTGACCAAATAAATGTTTTTATATAAAAACTGCAAAAACACTAACACTTTCTTGTGTACCCTACATTCCCACCTTAAGCCTATTTAAAAAAATTATAACTTGATATCTCTTTGATTCTTGAGTGAGCTATGGGCTATTTCAGATCTTTGATTCTAGAGTGAGCTATGGGCTATTTCAGTTCTTTGGGTTTTTTTTAGTAAACCATACCAACAGCTAAGCGGCCCAAGACGTTAGGGTCTCAATATATGTACAGTTTAAAAAATATATATACTCATATCTTCAGGCATCCTGAAGTTTATTTGTAAAGTTTCTCGGTCTTGAAGATATAATTTGATCAAATAATGTAGTAAATAAGAATTTATTTGATTATTTCATTGTCTTCTCTGGAGTTTAACTTCCTTTTATTGCGATAATTAATATATTTATCAATATTTTTGTGAAGTGAAAGCTCAAAACATATAAAAAAACTTAAACGTTACCCATATACAGATATATCAAGTTAAATAAACACAATTTGGCTACTAATGCGAATACAAAATAACCAACCACAATATAATGAATGTATTATGTAATTACTCTATGTATTTGGAGTTTATTTGGCGATCAAGTAAAATAGAAAAATATTAATTCTACAATCAATATGAGAATACAGCATTGATCACATGGTTTAAGATAAAATATTAATATACACTATTTTATTGAAATTAAAAAATATATACAGCATATGTGGTAGCCAGATGTCCAAGCTATATACATATTTGTGTGTGCGAGATTTCAGCGCAATCAGTACAGGAGTTTTCGAGTTAAAGAGGAACCTACAGAAACCATTGACTTTTTATATTTTTATTATAGATTATAGAGTCTTTAGTTCAAACAATTTTACAGCCACAAATGTATTTTTCACTTTCGCATTCTGAAAAACGCCAGATTTATATTATAATCAATTACTTTATTGAGGTAGGGGTGTTAAAGGTAGAATATAATGGACCTCTACCAGAGTTTGCATAGAGGGAGCGTGGGAGATAATTTTGAAAAATAAAAAACAAACTTGTGTACTAACTATATGCAGGGATAAATGGCGGATAGGTGCGACAATGGACTTTCAATATCATAGTGGCCAGTGGCGTTTCGTGGAATGATTCCAAGGTAAGCCGATTTTGGTAAAACTGTACCTGTGAATTGTCCTCATAACTTAGTATTACAAAAAATAGTTGGCTATCAACGAACACGTAGAATCATGTGATTTATGATTGGTCAAATTGAGAGTGAGGGGGTAAGCACATATCATAATTTATAGTTTTAACAAGCTCTGCTTACTCTGTCAACATTCCAAGACACGCCACTGCTAATGCCAAAGAGTAATATTAACTAGCTAAGTAGCATTGTAATTTAAAACAAACATAGTGATGTGAGCCCGTAAGTGAGTTATACCGACCAAGCGGCAGCAATGACAGTGCCAACATTTGCAGATAAAGGGTGTAATGTGGTCAGCACAACAAAACCTCCGGCCGTTAATTTCCGCATGCTTGACCAGAGCTGTCATTTATTTACCAAAGTAGATCCTCATCTGCTCTCATGAGGCTGAGTTTGACCCATTTATAGATACATTGCCTCACAGAAAAACTCTGGAAAAAACGAAAATCGAACCCACAACCTCTGGATCTGTGGCTAGTAATTATGACTAGGCAGGTGTTCTAACACTGTACTAAAATAATTATCATAATGGTTCAAGGAAACCACTATTAAAATGTAAGGAAAGGTATCATTCTGTTTCCTGGAAACATATACCAGTCATGATATTTTGCGTGTGATAAAAGAGATCAAGTGGATAGAAGTTAGGCGAGAGTTAAAAGGAAATATTTATTGAGATTCTGCAAGGTACATGCAAGTGTTATATTAAAGGTTAATCACATGTTAGTCTCTGAAACAATTGATAATTAATATGGTAAGAATAGTCACATTAAGTTGTTTTTTAGAATAAATCAGTCTTACACTATTTATATTAGCTCTACTAATTTATTAACTTTATATTATACATTTTTAACGCCGAGATTTTTATTTTTGAATTTTGTCATTTTAAACCTTTATGAACTTAATCACTTTGATGATTTATTAACTTAATTGCTTTACTAATGTGTTATCTGAACTTATTTACTTATTTGTGATTGTAATAGTTATACTTAATTGTGAACTAAATTATTCTATTCACGTGTAATATTACTTACTTTTATCATGTATTTGTGAATGTAATCGTTTTACTTGCTTGTAAGTTTAATTTTTTTTAGTTATTTTTGAAATTATATATTTATTCATTGGAGAGCTTGGTCACTAAATCATTTATAATTATGTAATATATATTTTTGTAATAGTAATATAATTGATATAAACATTTATACAATCTAGCTAAATTGTAACTAGAAAGCTTTAATTTTTTTAACCCTTAGTGAAAAAAAAATTTTATGCTTATTATTTATTTTATCGGAAAAATTTAAAATCTATTTTAAAATTAGGAAATATTTTAATTATAAATGTTGGTAATTTGTTTGTTTTATTTAAAAAAATCTTTACAAAAGGTCTATTAAATTAAAAAGTTTTGAAAATCTAAAATATATTTGTGAAGTTTTCATTAAATTAATAAGCTTATTTTTAAATTAATCATTTAAATTGTTAATAATTTTAATTTGACAAATCATTAAACAAATTTCAAAAGTTAATATTTCCAATATTAATGGTATAGATAACATGTTAAGTATTTTTAAACAAGTGAAATAATGAGGTACTTCTATTACCAAGTATTGTATACAGCCAGTTTATTAAATTATGTAGGTTTTGTGCTTTATTTTAAATAAAAAATGCAGGAACACCACTGTACCTCAACTCTTTAAGAGTTAATTGTTTACCTTAAAAATCTGGAAACTCCAGCCCCGACTGTTGGAAAATTTGAAATGAAGTATGATGACAATATTACAGATATATTCATTAACTTCTAGAATTATATTATTTACATTTAAAATAACACCTGAACACGGTAATTGAACCCAGGACTTTTGGCTTAGTATCCAATGCTCTAACCACTGGGCTATCCAGGAATTATTCTCTATATGGGGTCATTCCTCAATGGTATTTTAAGGCATTGTTTGTGATAGACGCAAGGAATTCGTTGTCTACAAATGTGCGATCAATTAATATCATGAGCTATTAGATAACGCAGCCACCATCGACTCGGTAGTTGGCTTATTGTTGCCACTTGTACAATTATAATTGTACAACAGCGCATATCATGGTGTGATAAATAGCTGCGCTATTATATCTGTTGCTTGGTACAACAAGTTGGATTCTATTGAGGTTATATTATACACAGAGTTTTGGAAATATACCTACGTATAAATGAATCAATGTATTTAGGTTGTGAAAATATTGTTAAAATAAACTTTAATAATAATGAGGATGTGTATTTTAATAGGAAAGAGGGAGGGATATATATATATATATAACATTTATCTATTTATTAACTTTAAGTCCAGTGACGTCGTAAAAAATACATAAGGTGATAAAAGAATGGTGGGCTAGCTAATATTTTAAAATGAATACAATACTTGGTTTCACTACCAACATTTACATTTCACAACATGAAAATTTACCATCTCAGGGTGAAACTTAATACAACAATAATAATGCCTAGAATCGAAAACGGGACTTTCTCAGGACCTCTGGGTCATGTTGGGAAAAATATACCTTTAATATTTAAGCTGACTTATTAAACAAACCAATATTTAATAAAACAGTTTGAAATCCTTAAATACAAATACAATATACATTTATAATTAATTTCCTCAATAAGGTTGGTCAGTGACGCTAAAACAATAAATACTAAATAAGGTCATTGCATTTTGTCGAAGTCATTAATCCGGCTAAAAGTTTTAGTTCCAGAGTCAATTGTTGAAACAGAATATTACGTCTAAAAGAAAATTCTACTTTTGGTGTATTAAGTTGAAATTAATATTATTCTTTAATTTTGGAGTAATAAATTTTAAAAGGTGAATGAAGTCTAGTCGAAATTGTAGTATAAAACATAGGATGAATCACGACTAAAATTAAGGTTGAGATCACATCATGTTAATGGAGTCTTGTAGTGTCTTCTGCGTTGAGAGTGTTATTGGATCAGACCAACTCACAAGTCATAGCCGTGGTCTATAGGTAATTAAAGTTGTCCCAATTCATTGTGCCATCTTTTCCTGTCGTTGGGAACACTTTTGGTGTAATTGGCACCAAATCACTATGTTTTTATTAATTAATTTTTTACAAGTCTGGTTCCTTTTGGATCTAAGACGCAAAAGCCACGCATCTTCTTACCTCTCTCCCCTCCACCATTGCTAGAGTCCATTTCTTTCCTCCTTGTATAGTGCGGCCATTATTAGTCTCTTAGAAAACGTAAAAAAAAATTACACCAGATCAGTATTGCTTCAAAATGTGGACGGAATATCTGGATAAAACCTCGGTAAAAAAAAAATCTTATCTATTATTAAGTGTTTCCTTCGACGCAATGCAATGTCCGTTGAAAATAATAAGTTTAAAATGAATATATCGATAATTAATTACATGTAGTATGACCTCTGGCCGCATGGCATGCTAGTCGCGTCAAAATAAATAACACTTAAGAATAAATTAAAACTAGATACAAATATAAACCGACAAAATTAAAATTCTTACAAGATCAAACTTAGTACACATCGCCTGTCCACTGACTAAATAGTTTCAATTCCCACTACCTAAAAACTAGTCATAGCAATCTATGAAATTGTAAATTCACCTTTCATAATGTTGGAAGAATGTCCACTTTTTGAACTAAGCTTGTTTTTAATTCGTGATTACATATACATTCGATTGATAAAAAAATCTTTTTAAGAAATATTATGGTTGGAATGGAAAAAAAAATCAAAGAAGATTCTTAATATAGTTTATTTAGTAGCACAGTCTAAAATATGTGTTAGTTTTATATTAATGCCAAACAAGTTTATCTTAGGGGATGGTATGTTGGTTACAAAGTTGATATTTCAAGAAGCTAATACATAGACGACATATCTCTATAACAACATTCAATTAGTGATCTAATTAGGACACCAGCTAGTAAGGTTAAATGAAGCGAAAGAGGAGAAGGTTTTACCCCCCCTCCCCCTTTATCACCATAGTGTTACTTGCCTTCTGATTTGCATCTTATAGATTGTGCTCTTCTCTCCCCCTTCGCCCCTACTCACCAAACCCCCATCCCAGAATAGAATTTGACTAAAAATCACTATGATACCAGTGTCTATGGAATACAGAGCAACTTTGGAGCGTGCGGCGAATTCCAACATCACATCCAAATGTGAAGCCATCATTATATAAACTTAGAGTATTATTACACTCAAAAACATGTGTGTTTGGATATTCCTTATATATTACTAACCACACATTTTTGGTTTAATCATTATTGTTGCTACAAAAGTTTATGATTTGATCTAGCTCGAGGCTGTTTTATTTTGTTTAAAAATGTAAGATTTTTAAAAAACATTACTCTTATTTATTAACATGGTATAAAAAATAGTCAACATTTTATATTAATTATCTTCTATTTTTCAATAAACATTTGAGCTAGTTTACACAGAGGTTAAGCCTAAACTGTATGTATATATACAAAGGCTTCAATCTCTTATCTTTACTTGTTTGACGGTGAGGGAAGGTCGAGTTTCGATTCCCAGCTGTGCCTACTGTTTTTTTTTCATAGATATTTTCCGACTTTCCTTTTGCACAAATGTGAGTGATCTTCAAATAAATTCTACCGTTCTCATCCCCAATTGGAGTAATTTGGATACTCCGGTTTGGTAGCAAGACGCAGATCACTTAATAAAACACGGCTTCAAAAAGAAAAATATTAACTATTCAAGAGATAAACTAATTCTAAGAAGCTGTAAGCCTTACATATATATTTTTTCTTACCATATATAAGTACAATATTATGACACATCATCCTAATCTCCTCTGTTCTGAGCAATATATTATATCATATATTATTATTTTTAGCACCCCGCCTTATTACCCATTCGGGTTTTACGCTTATGTAAACATTTTGATAATATGCTAAGGATGAGGAAGGATGAATTTAGAGGAAGTGTAGACATATTTGCATGGAGGGAGAGTGGAAAATCATTCAGGAAAATCACCCTTAGTAGACTTGTCGAGGATTAGAACCCCTATTTCCCCATCATAGGCAGGCCAGTCTATTGTAAGATTGATGCCTTAGACTATATGGCTACCGAAGTGGGTGGGAGCATTATTGTAGAGATTCAAGTTGGGAATATTAAATCAACAAATGACATCAAACATTTGGTCAAAGAATATGATCCCTTTGCAGAATTTGTGTGTTTCATATATCTATTAAATAATAAGCATAATTTATTTCTAGACTCCTTTAATTGCATCTCTTAGCAATAACTATATACAGTATTTAATGTATTTTATACTGCTGCAGTAAGTAAGATCGGCAACCGTGGCCATCTTTTCTAGAATAATATGCTCATACTAAGAGGATATGAGTAATTGACAACCATAGTATTACTAAGAAAATATTAAAATAAAATTATATGATACTGTTTTTAAACCTGTCCACCCACTTTGGCGTTTAAATATTTTAAGGCCTCAATCATGCAATATACCGGAATGTCTCTGACAGGGAGGCCAAGGCTCGAATGTTTGCCAGGTGTAATATAATTTACTAGCTGAATCCACGTTCTTCACACGGGATATTGTGTTATTATTTATTTTTGGATGAAAATGAGGAATTTTTGTTTGAATCTTAATGGCATGGTTTTTAGTGCTACCCGAGAAACACCGTGAGGTGACCATGTATCGTTTCTCATGGGGAGTTTTATTTTTGGCAGGCCCCCTTGCCTACTGCCTGGGGCGTTATCAGCTGAGATTGACTGGACAGGTCTCTCCCCCCTCCCACAACTCCCTACCACAACACACCGCTCCAGGCCGGCCCCACTAACTCACACATACACTACAAACACTACAAAATTCAACAAAATATAAACTACAGACTTCTACCGTCACTTGGAGCTGCACATTAAAACGTAATTACATATTTTAATTAATTGACCGTATTAATTTTTTTTACCCCTTAGAAACATCTGCGGGGTTAAACATAATTGCTATATTTTTTCGAAGACATTATTAGAAGAAAGTGATCTGATTATTACCCTCCAAACTCTTAAAAAGCGTTTATTAAGCAATATTGTTGATTAACGGTGGTTACCCAGATTTCACCCCCTTAGTCAGTAAACATCGGAATGAAACATCTTTACTTTTCCTATTAGCTTATAAGGAACACCTGTGGCAAATTTCAGCCCTATAACTTCATGGAAGTGTGAGTATTACTGATAAGTGAATGAGTGAATGATTGAGTGAGTCAGTCAGATCAGGGCTTTAGCTTTTTTATACATAGAGATTACTATGGTTTACCCATCCCGTCTTCACGGTAATGCACGAACATTTCTTCAGAATTAACTTTTTAATCCTTCCCCCATGGACTAAACTTAAGTCATTATAAAAGTCTGTTTAAAACGTGTAATCTTAAAATAAATATATGTTGTTTGTTAATCATTTTTTGCCTTGTCTTTGTACTCATTCCTCCTAATCACATACAGTTATTACACTAATGGATTAGGAATGAGTAAGGTAGAAACTCAGATTAAATGTACTCAAATTTGCGTGGAGGGATAATTATAAGCACTCTAGTAAAAACAAGCCTTAGTACATTTGAACTAGATTCAAACCCTGATATCCTCATCACCAGCAATCCAGTCCAACATGAAACTAAAGCGTTAAGCCATACGCCTACAAATTTAGATAATTATTATTTTAAAAATCACAGACATTTTGAAAATTTCTTTCAAACTCGTGAGCGTATCACTTTTGAGTTAAATAAATTTTTTTTAGAAGATATAAAGTAGGCCCAGAGCCTAGAGTTTGCCTAAGGATCGATGTTCTTAGGACGGTATTATAAAGACAGCGAGGAATGATCGTAGGCTTCAGTGGAGACTCCTAAAGTTCCATCCCCCCCTTCCCCTTCAATCCTCCGTAAGCTCGTGCCGAGCCTGCCAATGAGACACGCGAGCTGAGAGAGAAACAGGGAGAGAGTAGAAGAAAGAGACAAAGAATAGGGAGAGTCTGTTGAAATGAACGAATTGGTTCCAGAGCCTCTACTCCTTCAAAACTCTGGATCAAACTTTTTCTTCCCCTATTGGCTTCTTCTACCCTTCCCCCCTCTCGCCCCCTTCTTCCTAAACCACCCACTCTCTCTTCAAATGGCACCACTCAACTTTCCCCCGAAGAGCTCTTCAAAGTCGACCATATACTTCTTCGTCTTCTTTCGAACCAACGACTTATTCCTTCTTTCGTACTTGAAGACCCTTGGCCCTTATATCTTCACTCCACCCCTCTTGGTTTCAAGGAGTAGATTTACAAGAAACAGAGGTAACGATTATATGACCAAATCATTTTGTAACCCTCCCTTTATTAATAAAAAATATTATCATGAAACATTGCTAAGTCATATATATGTTAAACGGACGTGAATTTAGGTGATCATTGAAGTATTCCTTTATCATTTCTTAATGAGATTCAAATATAGTTTACAAACAACACATAAAATCTATCTTATAAACTCTCTCATTTTTTTAAATAAATATAAAGTAATATTAGCTTGACTTATGAAAAAGTGGAGGGAACTAAAACAAACTTATCGCTCAGATACACGAAACTCTTACAATCTCCGGACTACTGAGTATTTGTATCTTAAGAACAAACTCACTGAGCATACCTGGTTGTCATTGCAACTTGGCAAATTATGACTTACATTGGTAAATGGACAGCAACAATACTTGGGGGAAACACATAAATTCCGCAACATAAGCACTACACTATTAATACGTAAAATGTATGAGGATCGACACGAAATAAATAAAAATAATATTTTATATCATTTGTTGGAGCATTCATATAATCTTAGGTTAATCAACTAATCTGCTTTTGGATCTCTGATAATTACCGTTCAAAGGTAGCGTGAAATTAATATATTTGAAATGTAAAAATATAAATATATACAATTTTAGAAAACATTCTAAACATGTTAAAAGTAAGGAGTGGATATAAATTAGAATTTAAGACTTAGAAATATTGTCCGGAAATATATGGAAAGAGTTGGTAAATAAATTAGTTCAATTAGTTGATGTAATCAATTGAAATTATAAATCAAAATATATACATTAGGTTTAATCATGGTAAAAACATATTGTCAAATTATGACCACTACAACACATAATGAATAATTAATCATCAATTTAGTTATATATATATATAAACTTGAGAATATACCTTTTATAATGAAACAACCCTTATGAAAATTTATACAAAAAACTATTAAAAAAAACTATTGAAATTTTCAATGGGTAAATTTGGACAAATACTAT
>CABFWB010001983.1:0-52887 GCA_902151455.1 Timema bartmani
GTCTCTAGAAGCAGCGTCTAAATATAATTTATAGGATAAATAAATTCTCACTGGAATGTGATCGCCTAGCCAACATTTCTGGATATCATCATAAGTATGATTCCATGAAACAACGGCTGAGGTGAGAATCGATTGCTGAATTTATGAGAAAGGATTTTACTAAATTATCCTCTTCACTATCTTATTCAAAAATATAAAAATTATATGTGTGTATGTGTGTAATTTTTTAGTGCAACGTCTCACTACCCCTTTGGGTTAAACGTACATATAGTAATTACGCTAGAGTGTTAAAGATGAGGATGGTTGAATTTAGAGGAAGTGTACACGCATTTGTGTGGATAGAGTGGAGAAACATTTAGGAATAACAGTACATCCGACTGGTATATAAATCCTTATCTCTCCATCATTGTTATTCCAGTCTATTGCGAGAGTGACATTTGCCGTACGGTCACCAAAGTGGGCTTTATATATTTAATCTATTTAGTGTTACTTAGTAGACTATTATTAAATGAAGATATTTATGATTATATAAATGAGTTGTCAAATGTTTGGCATCGAATATATAGCTAATTTGGTCCAACCCCCTTTAAAAATCATCGTCATCATTATGAAATAATACTATAAATAATATTAGGCAACTTTTCTACTTTTAAAATACATTTTAGTTTAATTTTATAGGGATAGTTCGGTAATGTTCATAATAGAATTAATAAATAGCATATTCTAAAAATTGAAAAATGAGACCTGGACATGGGAATCGAACCCGGGACCCCGTGTCCAGGTGTCATTTTTAAATTTTCAAAATATGATATCTAGATGGAGTAATTCCCACTAAAAAGCATAAATAATAGCTTTGGATATTTAATTCAGAATTAATAAAGATAAACTACCCCACACAGGCACTAAACCACTTTATCAAAGACAGTAAAAGCTGATCTGTAAAAGTGGTAATACTTATTTACATAAAATTAGCCAATATCTAATGCTTCATGCGGTTTTGGTCTGGTTTATCATTCTAAAATTATTATAATACTACCACTTTATTGTTTTAACTTCTTAGATAGCTATTGCATTTCGAAAAGTCACAAAATATATCTGACCTGTACCTAAAAAAAACCTTCTTTCTAATATCATCTTTCCAGTCCAAGTGGTCTGAAAGATACGGCAAAACCACTTTCTTCCAGCTTCATACCCTTAAGGATTGAATTTCGATAAATCCCCCAAAAATTTGTCCGGTTTCATAAAGGAACTTTCCTGACAAGTTTCACCTTTCCAGCTCAATCGGTTCATAAGATAATAAAACACCCCCTTACTGATTTAAACCCCTAAAGTTTGAATTTCAAAAAATCCAATACATTTTCTGGATAGTTTCATAAAAATAACTTCCTTGTCAAGGTTCATCCTTTGAGCTCGAGCATTTTGTAATATATGGAAAAAACAACCCTGCGCCGCTTAACCACTTATCCGTAGGGTAGATTAATCCTAAAGATCTCTGGTCCTTTAACTAAAAATTTATTCCTCACCAATTTTAGTATTTCTAGTTTAGAGGCTTGGAATATACTGAAGAAAAAAACCCCGTACCCGATTCACATTCACAGGTTTCACATTATTTTTTAAATCACCAAAACCTCTTGCCGTTCACCTTGAAAATTCCTTCCTTCCTAGGTTTCATATTTTCAGTTCACGCTGTTTAAAAAATGAGAAAAAATAGCCCTCTTCCCTCTTCATCCCCTCAGGAATTGAATCTCGAAATATACAAAAAGGCCCTTGGCCAGCTACTCAAAAAGAACCTTCCTGGTAAGCTTTATATTTCGAGCTCAAGCGGTTAGGAAGATAGGGAAAAAATAGAACTCCTCACTTCACCTCCTTACAGATTTAATTTCACCTGCAACCCTTCACCCAATTAAAAATGCTCTCTACCGTTAACTAGAACAACCTCCCTGTCAAGTTACATCATTACATTTAAGCGGTATGGAAGATCTATAAAAACCACATCCTTCCCGATTCAATCTCTTATGGGTCGAGTCCCAAAACTATCCTCAAAAAACTCGAGCTCGTTGCCTAAATGGAACTTTTTTTTTGCCAAGTTTCATCTTTACAGTTAAAGGAGTTTTGAAGATCTAGAAAAACCATCCTCCCTCCGCTTCACCTCCTTAGGGGTTGGATTTCTAAATATCCCAAATAACCTCTGGACCGTTACCTAAACAGTTTTTCCCTGCCAAGATTAATTTTTTCAGCTCAAGTGGTTTGGAACTTACACTGCCAAGTTGCATCTTTCTATCTCGATCAGTTTTGAAGATATGGTTATGCCTTTTAAAATGTTCCAACCCACTTTTCACCCCCAAAGAAACTGATTTTTGCGAAACCCCTTCCATTCGGATACCTAAAAGTAACCTCCCTGCCGAGTTTCAAGATTCCAGTACTAGGGGCTCGGAAGATACGGTAGTGAGTGAGTCAGAGCTTTCATATTTATATATTAATAATAAGCTGACATTATTTATTAGATGAATAGGTTACTTTATAGGGCAACACTGAGCAATTTTTACTAACACTTTATTTTTTTGGTTTCTTATTATTTGTCTGGGCTATCTGTTTACATACACTAAAGAGCTAGTGATGATAAAGGTAGATTTTTAGAGGATATTTAAATATATTTTCGTGAGGGAGAGTATGGAGTGATGATGAAGGAACAATCACCTGAATACTGAAACTTAAACACTGATCTCGCCACCATTGACAATCTTAAGGCCATGAATTTACTGGTTTTATCCACGTTCCCACTACGTTTGGGTGACCCAAAATTGGTTATGATAAATAAAGAAGATATATTAATTAAAATAATACTTGTTTTTAAAAAGTTCAACCAATAGCCATAAAGTTGTTATTAGATTTCTAGAATCATAAACACAAAATGATTGTGTTAAATATACTTTTTCTACCCACATTTGAGATACATAAAATACCTTTATAATTAAGGTAGCATAGCCTACGTTTTCTAAATCGTGCTCGGGGGAAGGTAAAAATGTGCGTCCGTAGGAATAGGAACGGGAGAAGAGTAAAGGAAGATAAACGTTTATTTTCATCCCATGGCCTCCACGGAAAATCGTGAATGTGTGTAATATTTTATTTTTATGGGTTCATTCCAATATCCTTGGAAGTTTATTTATGAGTACATATATGTTCCGGGTAATATTCAAACTGTTCACACGGAACCATAAACTAAAACAACTTTTAGAAAACCATGGAGATAAGAAAGTAAACATGTTTCATACAGTACTGTGTTTGCAGAAAACCAAAATTTGTCCTTCTATCTAACTTTATATAATCTTAATTGATAAGAAATTCTTATCGGCTTTAAAATATGTTGCTATTAACTAAATATACCTCTAAAACATTTTTTAGTAAAGATATTGTTCATAATACTTTATAGTTCTGTTTAATAACACTGTAAACCAACATAGATATAGTCATTTCACAATTATTCAATAAAAAGTTATATTTTATGAGTAATAATATGAAGTGCATACTAATTATGTTACCATTTTCATCTAGAACTATGACTTAATAAACAATACGTTATGATCATTATTTTTTTCAATTATGTTTGAACCCGCATAGTTGGTTTGCTTGCTCTGGTTTGATATTAATGGAGTTATTGGGGATCGAATTACGGCCAGAAATATTGAGAGTGTGTTTTCTTATTTGGATTACCAAGCTTCCTTCACGCAAATATTAATACCTATTTTATCCTAAATTATATCTGCTTTATCTATATTTATATACAGTTTATAAATATGGATCTACTGAAAAGATAAAAAAAAAGACACAGTGGAAAAAACTCAGCCATGCTTGAAAAGTTGTATATACTACATGCATGCTATTAAGGAAGTATATAAAATCAATATTTCTCTGATACATGAATTTATTATTTTAAGTCTTAATAATGAGAATTTCTCAACCAATTATGAAGGGATAACAGGAATAGCAATAAAAAGTTTCAACCACCAAAACTTACTGCCTAATCTCACAATCGCAAATTAACACACGAACATTTTCATGAAACAAAATCCTGACCAACGTGTCTCCCTAACGAATGCACCTAAGTCACGCTATAAGTCAATGCATTAAAACAATTTGACGTCATGGCATTTCCGTTTGTAAGAGTATTGCATTTAAATATCTCTATTTCTTCTTTATACCATAGGCCGTAAATCAAAGTGGTCAACTTCCTGTTACAAAGTGAGGAAGTTGAATTTTTTGAAAAGTATAATAAGAGCTTAGTGCAACACACTCGCTTATTGCTTGGATAAGAACGAAAATAAAATTGTGCTAAATTAATTTAATTTTGTAACCAATAGCACTTACTTACTCATTGTCATAGAAACTCTAAAGTTCATTAATACACTTACAAAAGTACGCTGCCTATCTTTATCTTGAGCTAATTATAACCAGCCCAACTAATTTCAACTTATCTCTTTCGGGTCCATTATAGGGTGTTTTTCAATCTCAAAAAAAGATCACCATGTATACTCCGAGTGTGGAGTTTATAAAATTGTTGAATCTGATGAAAGGATTTTACTGCAAATAAAATAAATATAAGAGCCTTTAAGTTTAAATAGATCATTGTCAAGAAGTGAAAAGTATAAGGCTATTCTTATATAAAAAACAAATGAAGAGATTATGTTCTGCTATATATAATTTTTCTAATGTTTAGTAGAACAATGTCGTATATCATGTTTTAATTTATTCTAAGACCATTATTATGATTTTTAAACTTAAAATAATACTCTCTTCAGCATTTATATCTTCCCAAAAATCTCTTCTCATTGGTTTGGTCAATCAATATCCTGAGCACGGTTCTAGATTTTTCCATTTGTACTGCATTTCCTGCCCACCTTAATCTTTGAGATTTGATTACCTTGGCAATGTCTTGTGGTAAGTATAGGTGATGTAGCTCAACATTATGTGACCCCTTCATTCCCAAATAACTTAATTCCATTTTAGTCCAAATATCTTCCTAAGCACTTTATTTTAGAACACCATACATTTCTTATCATCATGCAAGGTAAAAGACCGTGTTTAACAACCATAGAGAAAACTACAATTTACTGTACATATCTTATTTGGCCTTATAAATGAGACAAATAATTAATGGCTAGTTCCAAAACACAAGCAACTTTATTAATGTTATAAAACAGTATCATTAGCATAGAAAAAACTAAGTGTTCTAAGATAGCAACGTATAAGTTACATAAATTTCAGGAAGTGAAAGAGTTTTTAACAAGAGGAAATAACATAAACAACATGCTTCTCCAGAATTAAAGTGTCGTAGCTCCAAAAATCACTGTTCTAAATTACATGTATCTGCAAGATCAATTTTTTTCGCCCTTTTAATTAAGAATACTGTATTTATAAAAAAAAATATACATATATATAATGAGCTAGATCCATAACATCAGTTTTTACTTTTTAATATGAGAATGGTTTATGTAAAAAAACTATAGTATCTATTGTATGACAGTATTTTTCTTAAAATTATTCGACTTTTAAAATTTAGTTTCAAAAGAAAGCTCTCAATTGCGTGTGTATATATATTTAGCACCGCATCTTTATACCTGTTCAGGATATACACATTTATGTAGCCTACTAATAACGTTGAGTAAAATTATGAGGACGCTTGAATGTAAAGGAAGTGTAACCACATTTGCGTGGAGGGAAAATGGTAACCCGCTTAAGATAAACTACATTCATTACACCCGAACGGGATTTGAACCCCAATATCCCTGTCATCAGCAGTCTAGTCTATTGCAAGAGTGAAGGCCTTAGATTTGGCGATCACCGAAGCAAGTCGTAGCTATATCACACCAATGTTTAACAATAAGTTAGTGCTATTTGTTAGCTTGCAGCTATTATAATAATTGAATTGCTCAACTGTAATAGGATTGTAGTCAGATGGTCATATGCTTAAGATAATATGTGTTTTATAATTAATTTAGATTCTATAAGTATTTTCATACAGAAGGAAAAAAATTGGAATTGGAGTGAAAAGGGGGTGGTACATAATAATCAATACATCATTGCACATGATTTAAAAGACAATATCAGACAACACATTAAGTCATTTGTTCCATTTGAGTCCCATCATTAGAGAAAATAAATTTACATGCAGTATCTAGCTGGCTATCTGACCTAATTAGAAATATACATAAGAAGTTAAATACTGGTTGGAAATTGTCCTGTTTATTAAAAGATAAATCCACACAACAATTTCTAGCATTAAGATTAATTTGGGTGTTTTTCAATCTCAAAAAGAGATCACCATGTATACACCGAGTGTGGAGTTTATAAAATGGTTGAATCGGATGAAAAGATTTTACTGCAAATAAAATAAATATAAGAGCCCCGAAGTTTAAATAGATCATTGTCAAGAAGTGAAAAGTATAAGGCTATTCTTATATCAAAAACAAATGAAGAGATTATATTCTGCTTTATATAATTTTTTTAATGTTTAGTAGAACAATGTCGTATATCATGTTTTAATTTATTTTAAGACCATTTATTTTGATTTTTAAACTTAAAATAATACTATGTAAAACAAGGTCAATCAAGAGTAGTTTTAAGAAATATAATATTTTTTACTATTGAAATCTTGATTTTATATTCACATTTTATATTTGTTTTATATCTCCTGAAAAAACTAGTCATTTATGTATTACAGCACTTTCATTCTGAAGGTGCTTGTCCCAATTGGGAATGAGTTCTAATCTCACGTCCCATAATCAGTTCTGTTAACTCCCACCTTAACTGTCTATAGCAAAAGAATGATTTAAAATATAAATAAAAATGATGAAAACTTTATATAATAATAATAATAATAATAATAATTATTATTATTATTATTATTATTATTATTATTATTATTATTATTATTATTAAGTCTTTAACTTAGAATATTAAGGCCTGCGTCTGTTTTTACACTTAACTTCTCAATAATAAGTCATGTGCATTTAATACTTATGTGTTATTAATATGATATTAAAGCTTATTTATAGCTTATAGCTTATTTATAACTAGCTGGTTCATCGCACGGGGAATTTATATAGTAGCTTTGTTATTTTTAGTATGTAAAATAAACGACAGTTAGTAGTAAAAAAAACCTTAAATTATCTTTAAATATTAATCCTTTATTGGTTTAAATTGTGTTTCAAAACGTGAAAGTAGGCTGACTTATACACAATGTCAAATTAGAGATATGATCTGAACGTATTTTAAAAGCTGACATTTCTTCTATAACTTCTATGTAAACAATAATTTGAGCTCTTGCCTGTTGCTGCTGATAAAAAAGAAAGAAGAAAGTCAAGGCATAGATAATTAGTTGTTAAAGGGTTGTAAACAACAAACTTATTTTATATATTTTTTTATCGCATTTAACTCGTTTAAAATCTTAAGGCGATTAGCCCTTTTCATTTGGCGTGGAACTGCAGAACCATTAGAATAAACGGTTATCTTCAAGATCTTTTATTATTTTGCAATTTTCTTTTCGGAAACGGTTTGTTCAAGAATAGAAGCATCTTGATTAAATTATACTTTTTATATACGCACCTCCTTTATAATTTTAACAGTGATCAAATATCGACAATTTTGACATTTTTCAATAGAAAACTGCAGCTTCATAACACAAAAAATAATGTAACGTTTAATAAACATCTATACACTATCTTAGAAGACATTTTAAAAATATTAACATAAAAATTTCACTCGTTCTCGAGAAAACTGATATTTCCAAACGTATGATTTTTCCGCAAGACCTGATCCGTGATTCATCTGTTCTTGTTTTCACGAAAGGATACATTTGTTGGTTGTGAAGCCAGGCCACGCCACGCCTTTCACCCTCCCGCCCACCATCCTACAAAATAGGCTTTAGACTTGCTCTCGATAGGGCCAAGGGCCAAGGGCTCCGTTTACATTTTTCCGCCCTGTTCACTTTTTTATAGCACGTTTACCCATTATGCCCTTTTTGCATTTTTTTTAAAATTTAATAACTTTTTACACTCTTTAGCCTAAAATTATTCCCTTTCAACCCTTTCTAAGAGGTTTACGCTTTTCAACTGTTAATCTATTAACACTCCCACTCCCCTCATTTTTTCTCATTCTACTCTTTTTGGCCCTTTTGTGGTTTGTAATCATTCTAATTTTTTTACCCATTTTAACAGTTATACCCTTTTTATTTTAATATGATTTACTTTTTTTGGCATTTTTACCCTGTTTGTCATTTTTTCTCAGTTGTGCCTTTTTAAACCTTTTTAAAATTTTCAATATTTAAAAAAAATTGTTTGCAGTTTTTGCTCTTTTGGTCTAGCTGCCTTTTATGACTAGATTTAATTGACTAGATTTACTTTTTTCCATTTTTACCCTTTTAGGGCTTTTTGCCCTTTTCAGCACATTTTTACATTAGATATCTGGCTTAGCCACAGAGAAATATTTTAGTGTAAAAAGAATATAAAGGTGAACAAGTTATAATAGTGCAAAAAGGACGAAAGCGGTAGAAATTTTATGAATAAAACTATTTTTTAAAAAAGGCTAAAAAGTATAAATGTATTAAAAGGGTAAGAAGCTTAAAAAGGGATTAGTCTAAATTTTAAAATTCATGCTTCTAGGGGGACATGATTTTTGCACATGAGCTACCAAGACCCACATAACACAACTGTATGGAATGTATATGTAAATCTTTCTTGCGGCATGGATATTTATTAATTTTTTAGGTTTTTTGTTAACTAAAAGATTATAATCAAAATTTAAAGGTACACAATGCATATGCTCGTACACAATGGCTACTAATATTTATATTTCATAGCTCTGTGTGAGGTAGATACAACGCAACACTCATGACAGGCAAACACAGAAACTCTTATTTATATTAATATAGATATGTGTACACAAATAATAATAATAATCAAACAAATATTGACAATACAGTTCCTCACATAATTGTACATTTCTGGACATATTAAAATAAAATTAATGAGGAAGGCAGTACTAAATAAAATATAGAGAGAAAAAACAATAAAACACATATTCATACCACATCCATTTACATGTCATTATATACTACGAATAATATTTTTAAACATGATGGAGGGTAAATAATTTATAAAGAAAACAATGCTTATAATAATTTATAGTAGCTTATTACGTTTTTTCTTCAGCACCGCGTCTTCTTACATGTTCTGGTTATACGCAATATGTACCAATTAATCTAATGAATTACGGATGAAGAAGTTTTAATTTAGAAGAATTGTATCAGCATTTGCGTGAAGAGAGAGAGGGAGTGTAAATTATTTATGAAAAACCACCCTATTACACCCAACCGGAATTCTAACCCCAATCTCCCTGTCATCGGCAATCTAGATTACCATTAAAGTAATGTCTTATACCATGCGGCCACCGAAGAAGGTACTTAATTACACTATGGCACTAGGAACTCTAGAGTTAATTGCCGCCCCTGCAAAAAATACGCCGCCTATCTCTATCTTGAGCTGGTTATATCCAGCCCACCTCATTATGCCTTATCCCTATCTTGAGCTAGCTCTATCCTCTCCTCCTCATTACACCCTATCCTTATCTTGAACTAGTCCTTTCTAGTTTACCTCCCCTATCTCTTCTTTCAGATCAATTCTAATGTTATATTTCCATCTTCATCTAGATCTTGCCAATGGTCTCTTCCAAATGGGTTTGCCAGTCAGTAGCCTAAACAAGGTAATTATGTAGATTAAATATATTTTTACACACGGTAATATTAATTTAACTTCTCACAAACTGTATCCCTTCATTTTCCCTCACATCGTTGATTTAGAATTTACTTGCATGCGTTGAACAAGCCTATGACTAGCCTAGGTGCCGTAGTTAGATAACTAACGCACTAGTAGTGTTGAGCTATACTGCCGAAGACTGGGAGATAAAGGTTCAAATCTCGGGTTGGGTGAACTTTTATTTTCCTATATATTTTCTCCAATATCCCTTCACGCAAATGCGGGTGCACTTCCTTTAAATTTAACCTTCCCCATTCCTAATCCATTAGCGTAATTAGTGCTTAAGCGTATAACCCGGATGGGTAGTAAGACACGGTGCTAAAAAAAATAACATGCCTATGCTGGGAGGATTTTATAGTGGCAGCAGTTATTATATATGGTATTCCAGGAAAAGCACCCATAACAGTAAAAGAGATAGAATAAAAGTTAAATTTGTGAAGGGGGTGGTAAGTGTGGGTGTCACGTAAGCGGGTAAAGATATCGTGATGAGCATGAAGAGGAACTAATTGTGAAGAGCGATATTGAGGATATCCTGCCTGCTAACACCATTTCTTTGTCATTACCAGATAATGCAGATGCCATACTTCCCTAAATGGTAACCAGTCAAGTTTATTATAACAATATAGAAATGTTGTCATTGCGATTGCAAGTCGAACACGTATTTTGAAGTTTTTGTAATTTATTTGCCAATTCAACAGTCAAGTCATGGGCCATGCTACAGTAGTCAGAGTGTGTAAGAACTCAAGTTAGAACAAGCAAGCTTTTAAGAGCATTGTTAAGAAAGTTCTCAAGTCAGTTTAGTAACTGTAAAGATGCGAAAACCCTTTTATAAAATTATTTATTTGGTTAGGCCATATGAGATAATCAATAATGAAGGGTATAACACCACGAAAGTATGTTTTTATCCTATACTCTTTAGAGAGATTAAAAATCTTATTAGTGTGTTTCAATTTATTTAAGCCTCTAGAAATAAATTGAGATTTACCAGGATTAATAAACAATTCATTATAAGTTCCCCATGTGTGCATGGCATTAAGATCTGAGCTTACTAACGCAAATAATTATTTAATAGAAGGGAAGGGGAATACAAATATATTTGGAAGTTTACTGGCTACAGATGATGTTTAGTGACCTGCAGACAAGCAGGTATGTCACCAACAAACATGTAAAATTACAGCCGACCAAGAACTTAACACTGTGGTACTCTCACATCTACACTACGCTGACTAGTAAGGTATTTACCGATTGCAAAACATTGTTGCCATCCAGATATGTATAAGCAAATTCAATTTACATGGATTTGTAGAGATAATTCTTCAAGTTAGCACGGACTTGGAAAAAATATTTGATTTCAGCGATGCTTCTCATACGGTGAATAATATACGCATGAAAAAAAATATTCTGGATGCACCGATTGGTTTTTGAGAGACCAAATCACGGGCTGTTTCATACCTTATTTAATGATCTACAAAATATGATAAAAAGGATTTTGTTTCATATTTTCTCATGTCTAATGATTAATTTCAAGAGCTTTTAGTGGGAGTTGACAATGACATAAAAACAAAAGACACTTTCATGAGACAGGCCAATCCATCATATTAAAAAATGTCTTTGACACTGAGATGAGATTCAAATTGAACATTTTTTAACATTTATTTTATTTATTGCATGCCTAAATATAAATCAAAATGCAGTCATATCCTTGAAGTTTTCTCCCGGCAATTCCTTGTCCAAAGCTATACTCAATAGATTCAACAACTATAATTATTGTGATAGCACAAGCAACCTCGTTCACTTTCTAGTAGAGACTGGGGGTATTGGGTAGGGACCGGGGGTATTGGGTTGGGACTGGGGGTATTGGGTAGGGAATTGGTGCCCAACAGACGCGCGTTAGCAGTGCTTCCGCCGCGCTACGTGTGCGCCAATAAAACAGCATCTTGCCAGCATTCCCGTGTAAGACCTTTAATTAAATTAATAATTTCGTGACGAGCATTACCACTTAAGCTGGTCGCCACCTGTGAAGAAGCCAACTACTCAGACAGGAGGAAGCGTCAACGTTCTGTGGATATGTGTAAAGCACCCAAATTATCTCCAGCATTTGCAAGTGGAAGTACTTTTCAGAAGCACTGCTTTGTGGACTCATGTGAAGGGGCTTTTGTCATCTGAAACGTTAATTAATGCAGTCACTGTGTTATGGTGTTGTCGAAATCCAGAAGAGTATCTGTCCAGTAAATTGCTTACAGTAAATTATCCATATATTTATTTAATATGCAGTAAGTACTCTAAAGCTTTGGATAGAAATGGAATAAAATTTATTGGTCTATAGTCCTTTACTGTACTAGGGAAAGCAATATTCACAATAGACCTAACAAAGACCATATTTCAATAGGTAGAAAAGAAATCAGTTCGTAGAGAGTAATTAAAAATATCACTGAAAGGGTCAAATACATGTTTAGTTATTGTAAATCGAAATGTGATATGGATTAGGCACATTGTCTCCACTAGTAATTTTATTCATTTGATTGCATCAAATATCTCAAAGCATTTGAACAAAATTGCTGTGTCTTGTGGGTTTGGATAAAATATTATTTATAGAATGTGTTTTAATCACGTCATTCCCAAAGTGTTAATTTAATTTGACAAGAGTCGGTTTCAAGTTTGGTTCAATAGTTGGGTTACAGCCGACCCCTAACTGACGTAGGTCTCTCCACAATTTAGGAGGTGAGGATGTCTGTGATAATAATCTAAGCGAATAATTAAGTTCAGCTGTCCTAACAAATTGTATCTATTTCTAAGTTGACTGTATTGCTCAAAATAATCTCCCGCAGTGTCAAGTTTATTCCGGCGTGCTTGTTAAAAATTTCTAAACGCGGCATCATGGCACATATTTTGTTCAATAATTGTCGGGGAAATCCAAGGAGAGGGTGGTAAAGTCAAATGCCTACTTATTAAAGGGACATCCATTTGGATTCGGGTGGTTTCATTTAACGCCTGTTTAAAGTAGTTATTATTATTTTTATAAATACAAAGTTGACATTTAGAAGTATTCCTGTTTTATCTAATTACATTTTATTCACTATAAATATTTAAAGTGAATTATTGGTCAAACAATACAACGTGAAAACTACAAATGTTATTTTATTAATTGGGAAGTTTTGCTATAAAAAGTAATATTGCAAAAGTGTCTAAGCTATCTTTTTATAAAAATTAAACTAAATATGCTAAGTTAGGACTGAAGAAGGTAAAATATATTGATAATATACCTGCATTTTTGTGAATGGAAAATGTTAGATTATTTAAGAATGCTTTCCTCACCATAACAGACCATTATGAATTAAATATATAATTTAAAATTGTGTCTAGCTGACTAAACTTATGTTTCAATTCGTAAAGTTTCTAGTTCAAGCTAAAATTAAGTTTAACTCTGCTATTTCTTAAAATTCCAATTAAAAGATATATATTTAGAACTAAATAATTCAACGTTCTTCCCTTTGATTCTCATCCCGTGTGCCAAAGCATTTCTCAGTTAAATTAAGCTAAAATAAAATTAAAGATTTGTGTATATTTATAGGTGAAACTTTATATAAATACACATATGCAATTATCAGTTAAAGTAAGAACCTATATATATTCACATATGTATTAAAAACAATGTTAATCTAAAGTGACTTCATTTTCCTCATAATAAATCACACGCTAATTTTAATTTATTTTAGCCAAAACACGCAAGCACCCCTAAATATGCTAGGCTATTAAAATTACTTCACACGCTAAAGAGCTCTACACCTATTAGAATACAACCCAGGTCTGTTTTTAAACTCATTGAAATACATGAAGAGTACAATGTATGTTAGTAATCGCTTCCCATTAGTGGAGGAACGAACCGAAAACCACTTCCAGCTACCAATATCGACGCTGAAAGCTTTCACTTCCACTTCACTTCTATAGCCCAAATTGGTTCGTATCCGCTCTACTATGACGCCTTCTCCCACTCAAATAAAAAAAGAAAGAAAAAGGAGTGGAAAAGAGAAAGAATTCAATTCAAATATAGATTTAGAATAGAGGCTATTAAATATAAGTTTGAATGTTTTTCATAAAATACATATCCAAAATTATGTTAATGTTTATTGTATGATACAGAAGTATTTTTATATGTAATCGCTTATTAGTTAGTTATTTAAATTAATAGAATTACTTAAATTACACTTAAATTAGAGTAATTAACATACATTAAAAAATAAGCATACCCCTTACTACTTTAAGTAGACTCACATTAATGAATGTAATATTTAATCCTTGATTTCTTTATTTAATGTTTGCGAGATAAATAGTATAATTCACCTTAAAAATATATTCCGAAGGCTAAAATGTCTAGCTAACATATCAATCTAGATATTGTACTGTAGCTTGAGAGAAAAACTAATTAATATGAAACTATAAGATATTATGAATAAATTATTTATATTCAAGCATCATTTTCGATATTTTAAATATCAGCTAAGTGTATATGATGGCTAACATATTGTAACAAGATTAGTGCTCGACTGTGATGGCCACTACACCTTTTATCGTCCTCCCTCTTCTCTCGCTCCATCCTTGTCTAACAGGTAGCTTTTTTAACCTGAAGTGGCCTATAGTGAGGAAGGAGGAAGATCTCTAGGACGAGAAGATTCGCATATATACAAGTCTGGGCTCACTTTCTACGGACCAAGTATTTTGTTCTGGAAATGGAGATTTCTAGACTCTGACTGTGATATATATAATATAGTGAGTGGGCTAGCGTGTCCTGTGAGTGGGCTAGCGTGTCCTGCGAGTGGGCTAGCGTGTCCTGTGAGTGGGCTAGCGTGTCCTGCGAGTGGGCCAGCGTGTCCTGTGAGTGGGCTAGTGTGTCCTGTGAGTGGGTCAGCGTGCCCAGCGAGTGGGCCAGTGTGTCTTGTGAGAGGGTCAACGTGCGCAGCGAGTGGGTCATCGTGTACAGCGAGTGGGATAGCGTGACCTGCGAGTTGGCTGGCGTGCCCAGCGAGTGGGTTGGCGTGCCAAGAGAGTGGGCTAGCGTGTCCAGCGAGTGGGCCGGCGTGCCTAGCGAGTGGGTTGGCGTACCCTGGAGAGGATCGGCGAATCCAGTGTTTGCGTAGCATGGGTCATCAAAGTGTGTCGTGCACGGGGAAAAGTGGCAACTTATGTGGACTACACTGGAGACGTAGACGTTCTTGTCGTGAGATATGCTAATAATGAATTTTTTTTGAGTGTTTTAAATATTTTAATAGTTATTATATGTTTTAAAGTTGCTAATTTGTTTATTTAATTTAATTCCATTTTGTGTGTTCTTATTAGATTATTAATTTATTGACTTAATTATGAATACTATTTAATTTAGAGACTTGTTTAGCTGTAGTAAATTTAATTATATCGGTGTAAGCGTTGTTTTATTTTTATCAATTAAAACCTTGAATATTCTATATGCATTTTCAATCTTATTTAACCAGCAGCACACCCCAATATCTTTAAAATAACTCGCGGTTAACGCAGTGATATGTAAACGGCCCGTGGACCGTCTGGTCACGCACGAGCTCCCCGTTGCAATATATTATTTTTACTCGTGCAGTACTTTACTAAGTAAAATGTTTAAAAGTAAAATTTTTCTTGTTTACTTATATATAACTTGAAATAACCTGATACTAGACTATTAGTTCTGTGAACAATATACTTCATCTCCTCTTTGTTGTTATCGTTATTACAGTCTTAACATTTCTCTTTGGATTTCCAGTAGAAATATCTCCTGTGATCTATCTGAGAATTTATTTAAGTGTAGACTTTTTTTTGATGATCAAGTCAAGTCAAATCAAAAACAAATAAGTACTATATTATTTAATATCACATCATATTTCTAGAGAATAAAGTTTTTTCACGTGTGAATGACGTCAGTCTCGAAATATTTGTCAAGAACTAAAAAATTCACCCAAGTTAATCTAGCGATTGCTTAGAATTTTAATTTAAATCACTTAATATGAGATATTAAAAATAATTTGAGCAGCCACTTTATTAAAACGTATAAGATTGAAAAATCTTATTAATTTATCACTTTGCCTTCGTTCTAAGACTATACCTGCCAAATCTAGTTAAAACTGATTCACGTATTTGGCAGTTATTGCTGAAAAAATAGGTAAAGAGTCTTTTGAGTGGTGGCCATACAGAAATTCATACTAGATTGAGAAATCTTGTACATTTATTGTTTGGCCTACGTTCAAAGATTTTCATTTTTAATTTATTTGAGGTATTTCAACGTGCACTTTCTCAACAGACTAATTATTTCAGCACACGATATATAAACTAACCTAAATCCTGAGCCAACACAACAATCAGCCCCCCGGCCGTCACTGTGAAAAGGAAAACCAACATTTCACCAATGACAATTTTCTCGGCCATACAAGGAGTTAAACCCGAGACCCTTAGCCAAATAAACATAAACGCTATCGACTGACCTAGGGCGTCGTACTATTTAAAAAAAATGTCCCTGTCAACTTTCACTAAAATTTGTTGAAGTATTAATTGATTGTTATCGTGGAAAAAACAGACGGATAGACATACAGCTAACACAGGATCTCGATATGATTGGTCATAAGCTTATTTTTTATCGGTCCTAGAGCTAATGAAAAAAAACTACTGGCTCTCCCAAATAGTGAACAGGATCAATTTACGTTTGAACACCACTTCCATACATTAAATGTCATCTTTAAACAAAAGTATAGATTAATCTAGACACTTACAGGGGGACTAATTTTAAAAATTGCTTTACATTAATGGACCAATTATTCAGTAGGAGACTAGACTGTTGATTATGGTGATATCTAGGTTTGAATCTCGGTTGCATGTACTGAAGGTGGTTTTCTAAAATGGTTTTCCACTCTACCTCCACGCAGATGTGGGTACACTTCCTACAAATATCACTTCCCTAATCCCTAAAACCACCAGCGAAATTATTACATAAGCATATTTAACTCGAACTGGTACTAAGACGCAATTATAAAAGATCAAATATATTAAAATTAATACATTTAATTAGAGTTATTCAAATAAACCATAATACTAAAACAAATACTTAACTGCAACAATATTAGTTTTTAGTAGATACAAATATTACAGATAAATATTACAATAGTACAAACAAATATTATGTTATTAAAAGTATAACAGGAAATTGAATCATGTTATCTTAGAAGTACAGTCAATTTCCTTTACCACTAAGTCAAAGGTTTCGACTATAATAGTAAATGTCTGTTAATTAACGAAGGAATTCTTTTCCTAAGCACGTTTCTTTTCATTTTCCAAGTGTATGAAAAACCGTTGAAAGCGAAATGTCGATTTCTTTGTGAAGCTTGCAAAAATATAAGTTGAAGGAAATGAGTTCTCCAGTCACGTAGAAAAAATATATTCAAAAGTGTGGAAATATATTCAAGACGCATAGGAAAAAAAGAATGTCCAGGAGGGAAGAGGGAGAGTAGGGTTACAATACTTACCACCTTTACAAAAAAAAATATATTCTTTTCCGTTCTGTTGGATTCAAGCACTCGTCCATAGCCAATCGCTGGCAGGGGAGGACATGGGGAACGTAGACAATTTCAAGTTTTACAGCACCCAGTGGTGAATATTTTCACGTAAGAACAGCATCAGAAAAAAAAAGGGTAGACTCAAATGTGAAAACTAGAAAATAAGGGGAAAGGGGGAAACTAAATTGACTAAACTATTGGTATGTATTAAAGTTCACAGTTTATGAAGAGCAGAAGATCCGGAATAAAGGTTTATGTTGTGAAACGTTTTCGGAATTACAAGAAGAGAATAAGAAACTTATTTTTCCTGTATTATGATAATAGGCCTTTGAAAATCACACATCAATAATCGACTGTAAACACTTTCATCAGTAAAAAAAAAGAGCTATAATTTTATATGCTACAAGAAACTACAATATTGTCTCAGCTTAATTTTCTATCAAAAGAGGGATTAAACGCTTATTATAAAAGGTAAATAAGGAGTGTAACTATACTATCAGCCCTTTTTCTTAGCTCAGTTGGTCTAGATTTTCTACTGAGCTGAAAGTTAATGATACAATTTTATTCTCAGCATGACCTAAACAATTAATATTGACGAAATGTGGGCATCACCTTTCACAGTGTATCTATTGTAAATATGTTAGATTATAAGTTTTTTTAACACCGCGTCTTACTACCTGTTCAGGCTATACGTTTATGTACAATTAACGCTAGTGAATTATGGATATTTAAGGTTAAATTTAAAGAAAGTGTACCCGCATTTACGTGTAGGGAGAGTGTAAAACCATTAGGGAAAACCAGCCTCAGTAGACACGACCTTAATTTAAACTGCAATCTTCCTGTCATTTGCAGTCTAGTCTATAGAGGGATAGACGCCTTAGACCATGCGGCCACCGAAGCAAGTATCTTATAGGTTAGGTGTGGATATTATCAGTTGGCTTAGAATGTGCGCGCGTGTTACTTAAAACAAATGAATAAAACAGTGTTTTGGTGAAAACCAATATTCTTATATGCCATAAATTAAAAACTACTCCTATTGCAATCAACTATTTGAACCCCTCTTTACACTTGATGGCAACTAAATGAATTGTAAAAATAGCACCCTAAACCACGAAACCATTGGTTTGGCGCAAATATATTACTTTCTCAATTATTACTCGTCGATTTAAAGAATTATTTTATAACATTTTAGTGCATATTTTACTGTTACAAAATTAATTCTAGAATATAAAACTTGCTGATTATATATATTTTTCATACAAGCAAGTCTTTATTTCCCCTTACTTTTCATAAAAATGTCCCTCTAAAAATAGACTTTCTAGACTTAGACACTTGAAGGTCATTTCTTAATGTATACATATTCTTTACGAATAACTAAAAGCAATTTACATTGTTTTGAGTGAGTATTTTGTCAAGTGACGTATTAATAAGTTTATTATATTGTTATATTATAATATATATGCATGTTATGTATATATGTTATGTTATATTATTATATTGATATTTAAATACTGTTATAACCGTGTATAACAACTATAATAGATTGGATATTTATTTCATCATGTTAATATCCTTTATTTAAAAGATTAAAGAATAAGTCGGAACCGAAACTAAATATCACTTTTATATTTATATTTAATATCTCAATATTCAGAGTAAACATATGCAAGATATAAAATACACGTCAATGTATACCAAACATAAACAGAACGTTTTACCATACGAAATATTAAAGAGAACTAAAATATTAGTCAAACAGGAACCGGAAAGAGTAGATGTTTGAATAATTAAATCTAAATGTTTGTGTACTGTAGCGGTTTGAATTATAGACGAACTCTTTAAACGACGGTTTGCGTGGGAATTCGACGAGGTCTCATGTTGAATTATGTAACGTTGTTAAGGTCAACGAAAACCCATATTAATATCTTCATTGTGGTCTTAGTGTTATGTAGAGGGGTTAGAGTGTGAGATAGGCTTGTTTTATATAAGAAAGAATAATGTAATTTATATAAACATGACATATTTTTATTATTTGGATACTTTCTAAACTATAACCGCTTATATCGATAAATATAAATGTAAATTTCCCATTTAATACATTTTTCATTGGTTGCATGCTTTTAAAGAGTATAAACCCAACTTACAAACTAAAAATCTTATTAGAAATTATATAATTACACTTAACTTAAATATTTTATTTAAGTACAGTATTTTTTACTGTCCACCCTGGCTTTTAGTATTTAACTACAATAAGGGCGTATGACCCTAATGGGTGGTAAAGGTTCAGTGCTGGTACAGCTCAGTGCTAAAACAACACTAAAGATATATATATATATATATATATAAGGAAGACACAATTTAAACGAAATGTATACATATTGAGGTAGAAGTATATTGAGAAAAAGTTGAAGGGAAAAAAACACGCAATACACCCAAATAGGGCATCAAACCCCAACCTTTTTATCACCGGCAAATTAGACTAAAGACAGTTGATGTATGTTCTGCGTGCCTACCGATGTGTGATAAATAACTTTTTTATTTTAGAATCAAAAGTGTATTTTTCAAATGGTACCTAAAACATTAAATTTTCTATAATTTGCGTTATTCTTCTGTTTATATGTAATGGATTGGAATGAACTACCGGTAGCGTGAATAAAAGTGTCAGTATTTTTAAAAAAATTTTTTGTCTAGAGGGCTGTAGACGCAGAGGCTGGTGTAAAAATCTAGACTTTTTTTTTTTCAAAATAAATATTTTTTTACTATTCCGCACAAATGCGGGTGAACTTCTTCTTAATTATACGCTTATCATTCTTGACAAATTTATTTGAATTGGCAAACCGTTTGGTAGGAGATAGATGCCTTAAATATATATTATTGTTCGTAAATAATGAGTAAAATCTCTACATTCTAGAGATAAGATATATAATCAAATGTTCTTTACTAACCTTCACTCATTTATTGTATAATGTGCTAGAATGTATGAAAAAGTTTACGTCAAAATATAATTTTATTTAAAAATCGACAGTTAAATCTATTTTAGAATGTACAGTACACTTGGTTTGTCCTTGAAGGTAGCAGACTTGCCTTGACGTGTTATAATATTGCTCTATCATAGAAGCTATAATGCAAGGTAAAACTACCCAAATTTCATATTAAATTTGACTTTAAGAATAATTGAAACTTAGCTAAATATAATATATCCTTGTTCATCCACCCAAAATAATCATGTTATGTCGATTTTACAAATGATAATGATTGACTTTGTTTGACATAATAATAAAACATGTTATAATTAAAATAAATATAGACCAGTTTTTTGTATCCCCTCCCCTTCCCCCTGTACTATCGGACTACTCCACTGTAAACAAACTATATCAATAGTCAATTTAAAAAAAAAAAACAATGATAGCTATCTAACTAAATATAATATAAGTCAAGTTATTCTATTGCATTTATTACATCCATCTTAAAACATTTTTGTAACTTTTAATAATACATTAAACTTCTTAAAAATATTTCGTTTGTCTTAGTATTATTTTAAAAAAACTCTTGAGGACTTTAAATATAATTTTTTTTTAATGCTAATAAACCGTTCAATAGTATCCAAACCCACTCCAGTACTGTATTCTTGTTTTGTTATGTTTCCGGCAGTGCTGAGAAACACTCCCCACACCCCCACCCCATTCCGACCCCAATTCAACCATCTATTACTTGATTTCCTTTTAGTATAAGGCTGTTTGCAGTTTGTTCCCACCCCCCCTTTCCGAAAACAGGGTAATGACATTCGAGAAACAATTTCAACAAATCGTTCGAAATCCCTTTCTTTTTCCCATTGTATTGCCCTGAGAGTAGAATTCATTTATTCTCTCTTCTTTATGGTTCTAAAACAAACTAAGAACGAAGAGGAGACAAAAAGGAAGAACAATTAAAATAAAGGAGTATTTGGGAATCTTTTAATAATATAAACTACTATCTGATTTAATTGAGTTCTTCAAAACAGATACAATATTATAGTCTACTAGAAAAAGAAAGCTATGAGTTAATATAGGACAGATAAATTATTATAATAATATAGTTTTCCTCACATGAGGAGTAGCGAGGAATAATACATCATTCTCACCATACACTGGATATAACATGACAAAAAGATCGTGTAGGAGCTCTAATCTGGGGGTACAGAAATGTTTTCCTAAATGTTTTCTCTCTATCTCTTACATGTAAATGTGGGTATATTACTTCCAAATTCTAACACTCTAATCCCTACCCCAAGAGTGTAGATATATTGATATCACGGTAGGGTAGTAAGGCATGGAGCAAACAAAACAAATAGATGTATATATTTGAATAAGTTATTATTAGAATGGTCTAAGGCGTCACTCTCATGCTACACTGGTCTTCTTTTGTCTGGGAGTTTGGGATTCCAATTCTAGTAGGATCTGTTGAGGGTGGTTTTCCCTCATTACCTCATGAGAGTATTTATTATACTTGCATAAAACCTGAACAGTTATACACTGAATATAGCGAGAAGAAAAATAGAGGAAACACAAATATATTTCTTTCGGCCAACATTGATAACATTTTACTTTATTATTTGTATTATTTAACAGGTATTGATCTATCAAAATTGACAGATTTGTATTAATTATCTAATAAGCTAGGAATTAGGAAGGTTGACTTTAGAGGAAATTTTGCATGGATGGAGCGTGGGAAGTCATCTAGGAATATGCACCCTCAGTGCACGCGGAAGGAATACGAACCCAGACATCTTTTTACGGGTGAAACAGACTAAAAGAGCTTGAAATCTATACAGTGTGCCCAGAGTTTAATAATTGTTGCTAGCCTTCTTCCATTCATGCCTACCCTGCTAATGCTTTATTTATGTTATAGCCTATAGTCAAGATTCAAGCTAAAGGTTAGTTGCTCAGGGGCAAAATCTAAATATTGTTTTACAGCTCTTATCTACAGCAGTTTTCTTTTAAAATAAAACTTTAAAAATAATTTTTATTTTATTGAATTTTAGTGAAAATAAAAATATAGACTTGCTATTAAAACATATAGCTCTAGTTTATTAATATAATAATGAAGTTATCTTCGGTAAGACGAAAGTGATGAGAGCTGGAAAGGAAGAAGGCAATGTTAATATATTGATTGAAGGGGAGAAACTAGAACAAGTAATGTCGTTCAAATATTCGGGAAGTTTGGTGACTTGGAATTGAAACTAAACGAAGATAAAAAGCACAATAACCATGGGAAAGGGAGCATACGGAAGATTTAGGGGATTTCTGACAGATGGAAAAATCCCGATTGAGCCAAGAAAGAGGTTTGTAAAATGTTTCGTGTGGAGTGTGGTGATGTATGGCTCTAAGACGTGGACAGTCAGAAAGAGGGAACGAAGGTATTTGGAGGGTTTTGAAATGTGATTGTGGAGAAGAGTGAAGAGGGTGAAAAGGATAGACGGGGTGAGGAATGAGGAGGTGTGGGATGATAGGAGAGGAGAGGAATCTGATAGGGATGTTAAGGAAGAGAAAAACGTCTTGGTTGGAACACACACTATGTAGGGTTTGTTTAATGAAGAGGATCATGTAGGGGAGGATAGAGAGAAAAGGGGGGAAAAGGAATAAGAATTCTAACAGATATCAAGGAAGAGAGGGTACAAAAAGATGATTGAAGACCCACAGGACTAAGGAAAATGGAAGACGCCCAGTTAATGTCTTAGGACAAATTCACAGAAGAATAAGAAACATTAATAGCTTTTACTACGCGAGTCAATAATAAATTAGCTAAGTAAATGATAATATATAACCATCGAATGGACGAAAAATTATTTTGTAACCCTTCTGTGTAATCTATACTCTTTTCGCCAATCATACTGTGCACGCACTTTAAAAAAATTTCAACTACACTACATCTCAACAGCACGAAGCGGTCAAACACGGCAGCAACGTCGTTACATGTGGTTGAACCTAAACTGCGAATTAAAACACCGGTTAATAAACTCACAAGCCCGTGTTTATCCAAAAGGCCTGTAGTGCGTGTTAAATTTACGTGCAAAAAAAAGCTATACTTGGGGGAGAGGAGGTTAGTAGATAAGGGAAGGTATCTAGAGTCGTATGTTCATTACTGTGCCATTCTACTATGTTCCAATAGGGGAGTCAAAGGTTGGGGTTACTAATAGTGTTATGCTTAGTGCTAAAAGGACATATTATCATTTATATATATATACACTTTTTATTTGGTCACATAGTTTTACTATAGCTTTAAATTGATGGCTGGGAAATTGAAAGATATAATTTGTTTTATAGTTTAATTAGTCTGTAAGACCATGCCTAATATAATAAGTAAGTTAAATATTCCAAAAGATAGATTCATACTTATTGATTTAGTTGTAATAAAATGATTCTGAGAGCAGTAGCTTGGTAACTTAAACATATAAAAATAGATAAATAATAACAGTGACGCAGATATCAATGTTCGATTCTCTGTACGTGCAAATATATTGTTTAAACCTGTGATTTATCACCCTCGTTTAACAATAGCTGGAGGCCTATTCCTTATAACTCTCCTTAGTATTTGAATTAAACCATTAACCACATCAGAAGGCACGCAGATAGAGGTGTTATATGGTTTTATTATTTGAATTAAACCATTAACCACATCAGAAGGCACGCAGATAAAGGTGTTTATATTGTTTTATTATTTGAATTAAACCATTAACCACGTCAGAGGACACGCATATAAAGGTGTTTATATTGTTTCAGCATTTGAATTAAACTAATAACCACATTATAAGGCCCGCAGATAAAGGTGTTTATATTGTTTGGTATGATTTTGTGAAACTGTGAACATTACTCTTTGAATCCTGAGTCAACTTAAGTAATTCTAAATTCAGGTTTTTCCCCCTACTCCTCCACAAAAATACAAGCTATTTTCCTCTCAATTATAAATACTAGTACCTTCCTACCTTAATATAAGTATTACCTAGCTAGCTTCTAAGAAATGGTACCGTAAAATATGTTAATATACCAGTTGTCAAAAGTACTGATAAACAATTCCTTTTAGGAATACTTTGTAACTACTATCTGATCATGAGGATGAATTATAAATCTAAAAATAAATTAAACCCTTAGTTTGTCACATTATATTTTGAATATTGACTTCTCATTGACAATTCTAGCTCAACGTGGAATAAATTTAAAGCATTAAAAAGGCCTGATGGAAAATAATGATGTGTTTTGTCTTTGACCAAACATCATGGAAACTTTGCAAAGTGGCTATTCGGTCGATTGGGAAGACCACAATAGCGTGTCGTCACTCGATTACCAAATCCATTATTCGTCAAAGACAGTAATTGACGAAATGCATGTACGCATTGGTTTAATCTAGCTGAAAATTAACTTCAAACATTTGAACTATTAGAAAGAGCATATTTATGAAGACTAATATTTTATCATCAATTTCAGGATAATGTGCAAGCTTACAAATTGAGATCACTGTAAAATATAGTTAATGTAAAATGTTTATAGATAATTTAAAATTTTATTTTCAATATAATTATTAGTGTAGATTAAATTATCCATTTAAAATGATGAAACATATATTTACTAAAATATATCTCAATGTAAAAAATGTAAAGTGGTCTAATGGTCTAAGGTGTCACGCTCACAATATACTGAACTACTGATGACGAGAAGGTCAGGGTTAAGTTCTGGTTGGGTGTCGTGAGGGTGTTTAAAAAATCCAATTTCCCTCCACGATAGCGCTGCTACCATTCATTTAAATTCAAACCACAACATCCCAAACACACTATCGTAATTTGTAAATATATGCGTACAAATTGAACGGGTAGTGAGACGCAGCGACAGAAAAAAGTTGTAAGAAAATTTTGAAAAATATAGGTAGAAATCTATGCTCTATTTTTTTATTAAAACCAACATTAATACAATATGAATTCACAAGAAAGATTTTATGTAACTTTTATTATTGAGGTTTTAATAGTGTTAAAAGTTAATTCAATAAATGTACACTAATATAAATGATAAACAATTTGCACAGTTTAACATATAAAGGCGTACAAACCAAACCGGTAGTACGACGCGGTGCTAAAATAAATATCACTATATATAAAAAAAATTGATAGGATTAAATTAATTTCGTAAATTCTTGTTTACGAGATTTTTGCCAGATGCACAATGAAAGCTAGCAGTTTGATGACACTTTAACTATCAAGAATAGCTTCAAGAGTCAAGATTTATTTGATCATTTATAGGTATTGAATCAGGTATTAAAAAAACCAAAGGTGAAAATAGTATTGAAAAACACATAATAAAAATCACGGTCTCACCCTAACTTCATTCAAAAGATCACAAATATACAAACAATTAAATAGTCCTCTTTCATCACACATGCAATCATATTAATTATTATACTAAAGGAATTTCACTACAGAACTATTAAATTTCCGCTTAGAAATGTACTTAAGTTTAACTTTCTTTTATAAAAATGAAGTAGGCTTACTAAATTTATTTGTATACTCTCTGGGACTTATAAAAATACGAACCAAACCACCATTATTTATAAATGCCAATTTACTTAGCTGTGTGCTAGGTGGAGGTATTTAAAACAATAATTTTGCTACTTATCTATGAAATTATGCTTGCAAACTCGTTGTGTTTTTTGTACAAGATAATTGAATATGTGCTATTCTAGGCTAAACTTCTTTTTTTAAGTCATTAACCTTGCGTTCAAGATGGGTCCACAAGCATATAAATATTCATTTTTAGATAATGTATCATAATTAGAAATATATTGAGCATTGTGAATCCAAACAACGTCAGAAATATTTTAGACACAAACCAGGCTGAAATGTATGAAGCAATTTGGTCAGTATGAATTTCAACGGACTACTGTTGTTCATTTGTCACGGATAACACACACATAGGGCCCATTACAGTGGTCATGCATACGTTGTTTAAATGCGGCATACGTGGTAGAGTGGACTGTAGCCAATCAGAGTAGGGGAAATATTCATGATACGAACAAAGTGGCATATTATAGTTCGCCCAATTATCTTTTAAAACAGGCACACACCCTGTTCCATGGCATGGCTGTATGGAACCTGGATATGTGAGTTTGGACGTAAATGATGCAGAAATGATGGTTTTTAGGGTGGTTTTAAACCACAGGAGTTATAGGTGAAGGATGGTTTGTGTGTTATTTTTGGTTTGACAAATTGCCTTACTCAAACACAACAGATGATATTTTAAGGTGAACCCCTGTACACATATTGGTACTTTTGACGGGAAAGGAAAATATTTTTAAAAATTTATATTTGACTTATAAGTTTTTTCTTGACGAAGGCCAACAAAAAACAGTTACTACACCATCTTGTTTGCCTGTCAAAGCGGCACAAGTTATTTTAAATTTACTACTAGCTGAAAACTGTATACATAGTTTTTCTCCAGCTTAATTGAATGGATAAGCTTTAATAGGCCATTAATTCTACCTGAGTAATTATAGACTATTTTTAACAAAAGTAATTAATAGCCTTTCACACAAAAATACACAAATACATATTAAGCCAAGAAACTGCTTAGGGGGCCACATAATCTAAGACACCACTCTCGCAATGGACTGGACTGCCGATGACGGGGGGATAAAGGTTCGATCCCGTTTGGGTGTACTGAGGGTGATTGATCCTAAACGATTTTACACTCTCTCTTTCTCTCTCTCTCTTTCCAAGCAAATGCGAGTAAACATACTCTAAATTCAATATTCTTCATCCTTAACACATTAGAGTAATTATTAAATAAGCGAAAATTCCAAATGGGTAGTAAGGCGCTATGTTAAAATTTAAAGGTTGATATATACTTTATGATTATTACTTTAGATTCAATGACGCTTGCTAAAGATGTAAAACTCTAGAGTATCCTATAGAGCAGAATTATTTGACTATACTCGGTGAGAGCTGCGGCATGTAGGTTTGGCTAGCCAGACTTCTCGTTTATTGCTAGCCAATTACTAGCTTTATGTGCCTTAGGCTCCTATTATTCAATCACTTTTATTCTATTAAATAAACATAATGTAACTTTTACGATCCATCAAAAATAATATTTTATCCAAATCTCTTATAATAATTTACATTTTAGAACATGCTCTAGGGGATTGGAAAGATCAACTTGAATATTAGCCATAATTAAATAAATGGTACGGTGCAACACAAAAAAATTCTCCCGCTTTTATCTTAAATTATACATTTACTAAAAACTCATAATATTTGTAAAACTAAATAATAGATCTAAACATTGTTGAAGAAACATTTCATCAAAGATCATAAATTAAATAATATACACTGTTTCTTACTTTATGGCATTTTTAATTAAGAACACTGTTACAGAAAAAAAATGAGAAAAGAGTAACATCTTTGTCCACCAAAAAGCTTAAGAATCAAATTCATTTTCAAAGATTTGAATAAAAATAATATTTTATACATATAATTGCTAACAGCTCAGAAACTATTGGTTTTATAAAAATATATTTCAAATTAAATAATTTTATCTTTAACGTATTATAACTTTATCTTGATCAATTATTTCGTATTTCAAATAGTTCCGGAGAAGTGATCAAAATTGAAAATTTATTTCGTGTAAAATACCCCCAAAGTCATTTTCATGTGAAATTAAGAACTGCTTTCTTGATTATACTGATAAACAGTGTCTAAATATCAAATTTAATGAAAATAATTGGAGCAAATTTCAAGAAAATAGATTTTTTTTTTGTCTGCACTTTAGTAAACTACCCATAATTTAGGGTTAGATATCTAACTCCAAAAATATTTCAGGGGACCTTAGATACCAAGTTTTACCCCGATTGGTAGATAGTTTCAGCTCTAGCTCGAGGTAAAGACAGAGAGACGGCATTTCAAATGGTATATTTTTTGTTTCAGGGTGTCATGAAACGTTTACATTTATTAAATCTTGAGTTCGATTTTTTTTTACGATCACAATACTTTCTCTCCAAGGTTTCAAGTGAAAGTAAATATGAGTTGTACATTATAGACAAAAACTAAATTAATTGTTCTACTTTTGTGACAGAATTTATAAATTTGTTCATGGTGCATACGTTAACTTGCTTCATTAATGGGATGACATAATATATTGTGCAAACAATTAATAAAATGTAATAACGGACATTTTATCAAAGGTAAATTTTTATCATATATATTTTTATTTTATAAAATAAATATTACAATGTATTATCACCTTTAGAGGATGACTTCTTTTCAATCTGGGTGAAACTCATCCCTCTTCTTGAGACAGCCAATACATTAATTATAACTCACGGGTAATTACTTAAAACTCACTAATCCTGGTATTATAACAAAACAAGCAAGGTAATTGGTTGCACCAGATTCTCTCGTCAATAGGATTAGCACAATACTCCCAGCAGGATGATAGCCCAATATTGCTCTAATTACAAGGACAAATACAAGCTTGGATTAACATCTTGCCGAGATCATATGTTACTGGTCTGAGGCGTCACTCTCGCAAGAGACTAGACTGCCATTGCTGAGGAGATCAGGGTTCGAATACCAGTTGTAAGAACTAAAGGTGGTTCTTCCAAAATGTTTTACTTCCACTCTCTCTAGATGCCAATGTGGTTACACTTCATCTTAATTCAACCTTCCTAATCTTTTAAACATGAGTCTAATTAGTATATATGCATACAGACCAAAGGGGTTGTAAAAGGTAGTGCAAAAATTATACCTACAAATAATTTCACTGTTTGGGCATCATTTTTAAACTAATATAATGTAATTAAAATAATATGGTAGAGTAAGAGAATTTAATATTTTACTGTAAGGAGACTGTCTTTAACAATATAATAGCCTAATACAAATAATTTTAAAATATAGTTATTTAATATAATCGGATTTAAATTTAAAACAACTTTGGAAAAATAATAATGTTGCTATCACAGTCAGAATCCAGATTTCCATATTTTAATTTGAAAACTATTTTCTAAAACAATGTGAAAGGCGTAAATAAACAGGTTGTCCGAAAATTCAATGTACACTTAATGTAATACTAGTAGTGTTGTAATAATATAGAGATTTTAAATTGAATTTTAATAAAATTGAATAGATGCGTCACGTGGGATTGTCTGTGTGTCTGGTAACCGTAATTTTTCTCTCTACCCAATTCGCAATTGCTATTGTAATATTATTTTATGATATTCGTATTATTTGTTGAAGAAACGTTTTACATTGAACTATATAACTATGCTAAATATGTTATTTATCCTATGTCCAGCTAAATTTAAGAAAATTATGATACATAATATTCTCTAGTAGATGGTCTTTAAGAAGTTACCTCTTCTAGTTATTAGATCGTAATGGGTATTCCCATTATGCCGACCCAATATATCGAGCTAGTATTAATTTATATTTATTTATAAATGGTTATAATTTAAAATATATATATTTAGTAATGTGGAAACTATAATTTTATCATAGTATCTTAAACCTGTGTGTCATACTTATGTTTTGGAAGGGAGTATACGTTGGCTTATTTAAACTCCTTAGTAATCTGTCAAGCTGGTAGTTTGAATGTAAGACAAAACCCATAAAAACAAACTAAGTATGCAGTAAATTCCTGGAATAGTAGAAGACATTCCAACTGTACCAGAAGCCGCCATTTAATATGTAATAAACAGCAGCTTTTAAGCTTATGACCACAATAATATAAAAAAATATTTAAACATTTAAGGAAAAGTAAACTTCTTAAAAAATCAAGTTGTAACTAATCATAATTTATATTTCTAATATGAATAAAAAAGTATTAAAATAAAAATAATATAAACATATTATATGAATTAAATCGTCTATGCAACAATGTTTTAGCACAGAATTGCACTGGAATTATTGTAAAACTCATTGATAAAGTTTTTTTAAAACAGTTATTCAAAGATACATAGACGAACCTTAATTTTGTGCAAGTACAATACACCATGGATTCTATAAACCTGCCGATATATAGTCTTGACCCACAACCATGAAAGTAAAGTTAAAATATAGCTATAAATTATTTTTTGTATACAAGTAGCACAATAGATATAAAACGCAGTGATGAAAAAAAAACTTGTACAAATTGATCATTTTAAAGAGATAAGATATAGTAATATGACTATGAATGTTTTTTGTTATAATTCCTCTTCAAAGGAAAGTACTTGTGATTCGGTTTTTAAATTCAAACTTATTATTGTTTATATACTTAAATATTAGTAAATTAAAGATATGACACAACTACCTAAAAATTAAAGTTTTATTTTGTATACGGCGTCTTAATATATATTAAGGCTACTACATATTTGGACCAGTTTCATAGTCCTATTGAGCACGCCTGAAGTGCGGTAATATAATAAATGTAGGACGACAACTTTCCAAACCAGAATTTAATGGGCAAACTTCACATATAAAACTGGCCCATTCCATTCCATTCGAGTCTGAGTAGGTGTTATTTATTTAGTGTAGCACCGAGATAGAGGCGTCGTACTCAATATAAATATATAAAACTGGTCCTTTATGTCATATAAATAGGCTAGGATTGGAAAAGATAGAAATCAAAGAAGTTTTTAGTCGGTATATTCTTAAAGGTAGCATTCTTACTTAGGCTGATTGTCCTATATTATAAGTTAAGCCATGTAAGGTGAAGGACTATGATCCATATATTATGATGGATTTAATAGCAAGGCTATATTTGTTGGTTATGGTTATAGCCACATGTGGATGTCAAGCTCATTAAATTGAAAAATGACACCTGTCTACGGGAATCGAACACGGAACCTTTGGCTTAGTACGCCAATACTCTAACCACCGAGCCATCCAGGTCTCGCCCCGTGACCAGGGTCATTATTCTCTCATATTTTAGACTCAAGACTCACGACACGGTCTAAAATATGAGTGAAGAATGACCCAGGGCACGGGATGATTCCTGGATAGCTCAGTGGTCAGAGTATTGGTGTACTAAACCAAAGGTCCTGGGATCGATTCCTTTGTCCAGGTGTCATTTTTCAATTTATGTAAGGTGAGATTTCTACCTTTCGGGGTGGATGGAGGGTACCTTCATTTGGATGGAGGGCAGAGGGAGGTGAGCTTTAGATATAATTCAGGACAAGACAAAACTCTCAGCAGAACCACACGGGTTTTAATTCCAACCTCCTTGACAGTGGCAAACCAGAATAAATTTCAAGCTGATTTTCATAGCAAGCCGGTTATTCGAAAACTGAAGCTCATTTTTCTACAATGACACATACAAATATTACAGCTATGTTATTTACATTCTTAATCCGTTTAATTAATGATGCATAGAGAAACTACACAGTAATTCATAGGAAAGTATTATTTGAAGCTTTTGATACCATTTTGGATCAATTTTATTATTAATACATTATAGTGACTTTTAATCAATGTTGATGGTCAAAAGTGGGCATCCTACAAATTATTAGCAACATATATATCACGTGTGCCCCGGAGTGTAAACAGCAGTAACTGACCTAATTAATTATCATCTGCATCTACCCCTTTTTCCTAATAGTGACAATTTCTACAACTCAAAGCTAATCTTTCACCCAGTAGTAATGTTTGCTATTATACAATTCTAATTCATGATTTTTTTTTCTATAAGTTTATCCAGACTCCAGCGATTGGTAACACGATCTAAGGCGCTAGGCTCGCAATAACTTAACCTTCATATGACGGGAAGGTTGGGTTTTGAATCTCGTCATGGAGTACCGAGAATGGTAACACAAATATGATTTGTAACTGTGATTTTCTCATATTTCCTCCATATTTGTACAGATACTATCTATTATTTAATATTTTTTCCGCTTTAAACATGTGTGTGTTAAATATAATAATAGCACTATATTTATAAGGGCCGCATTACACGTAGCAGTTTGCAGCACTGCTATCTGACGTTGTTCTGCAGTGCTGCGAGATGACCAATTTGAGAAACCGATTACACATCCGCTACTTAGCGACGAATTATCATCTTCTTTCAGTCCACTGGATGGAGAGGTATTTTATCGTTCAAACTTTTTTTTTTTGTTTACTTCGTACCAAGATGTCTTGTCAACAACATGAGGATGAAGATTTGCTTGTATTGTACTGGTACTACCAAATTTTGAAATCTCGTTTTGTCGTAAAATGCAAAAATAAATGTGTGTGATGTCGAAATTTAGTGTTAAAATGGAACACTGGTGTTACACACTATGAAGATTCTGCCTAGATCAGATTCTGATAAATTCCGGAATTATATTTGTATGAATCAACACACCTAAAAGCAAATTTTGTATATCATGTCTCAGCGGTTGACTGAGCAAGGCCAAATCTCCACATAAGAAGCTAAGTGTCACACTAAGATTCCTTGCAACAGGTCGATCATAAAACATATTTGAGATGTTCCAACTCTCAAGGCTCGCGCATACGCGGTGTAACATTCCAGAAGTTGGAGGGGGCATAAAGACGACTAGACGGCCCAGAAAGCAGTCGCCCATTCAAAAAATATCAAAATAGTTTTGATATTCTCAATGCCAGATTTATGATACGCGCACTGATAATTTGGGTATATTACACGAAAGTCTTGTATCTCCACAAAACTATGTGATAAAGCGGCACTGCAACCTGCTAAGTGTAGTGCAGCCATTAGGCGTCGGCAGATAAGCTAAAGTAGAATATACAAAAACTGAAAACATGGCAACCGTACCCGGCAATTGAACTCAAAATCCTTGTCTTAGCGTGCCATGAGTTATACAGTATTCATCCCATGCTCAGGGTCATTCTTCACGCAGATCTTAAGACAAAGTTTGTGACGAACGAATTGAAATCATCTGTTACTGTGGATAAAAGAGTCCCTTAACTCTAAGGTGTGGCTTTGTTCTGTAAAGGTTTTGCTATTCACGTACAGTATGGTTAATGGTTCAGACGTTATCTATATCCATAAAAAATAATAGTAATAAAAGCAAAAACAGTTTGACTTAGGTATGTGGGACTCTTGAATTTGGGATATTTGCATGCAGAGTCGATTTGTGTTGAAAAGTAATATTTATTAAATCATTAAGTTTAAATATTACTAAAGACATGTGCAAATTTGATCTTTCTTAAAAGTAATAATCTGCTTAAAGAAACATAAATATTTTTCCAAGAAATATAATACAATTAATTTAGAGAAAAATGAGGGCCTATTCTTCCCAAATTAATATGGAAAAATTGTAACGTGTTTGTTTGCTTCATTTTTTCATTCACATCCATTCTGAATGTCCATTTATAGGGGCAAGGGCTATGATTCTAGGATCCCACCACTCAGCCTATAAAAACAGAGCTGTCTATCTCTGTACCACAGCAAGACATAAAAAAAAGGGCCATAACCATGCTGTAATGGCAGTCTCAATCAGGAGCGCCCGTAACTTAAAATGTCGCCGGCTCCGACACATCCTTACGCTTTATTCCCTTACCTCAACCACACAGTATTGGAGGCTAAAAAAAAGGTAAAATTTGAATCGTAGGAAAAAGTAAAATAGTATATTTTAAAAAGAAGGTAGTATCCCTTTTTAGTTTTAAATATATCTTTATCCCTTTTTAAAAGATTAGATAAATCTACAAAAACGATCATCAATGTATTATATTATTATGTAGTTTAAGTTTATTAATAATAATATATATAAAAATTAAAAACTTTGTCCACTAAGAATCCTACCCAAACTTATTTCATTTTTAAAAATATCCACAAATATGTATATATAAATAATTTTAGCTCAGAAAATATTGGTTTTATAAAAATATATTCAAAAGAAAATATTTTTATTTTTAATGTAAATACAGTCTTACAATGATAGGTTATTTCGTATCTCAAATAGGTGCGAGGGTGTATTATCAAAATTTGACATTTATCTGCATGTAAATTAGCCTTAAATTTATTTTCATGGAAAAATGAGAGTTTAAATTTGATTTGTAATGCTATACAATGCCTATATAACTGTATTTAATCAAAATTATTAGATTGTAATGTGAGAAATTTGCCCTTAGTTAAACTACCCTTAATTTTAGGGTTGGATATATAATTCCAAACATTCCTTAGGGGAACCTTATGAGAACCAAGCCTTAGCCCGATCAGTAAAATGGTTTCAGCTTTAGGCTGAGATACAGAAACGCAAAACAATAGACGGACAGACAAAGAAACGACATCTCGTAAACCACTATTTTGCTTCATAGGGTTATGAAACTTCGAGATCTGTCAAAAATCTAATTTTTTTTTTTTTTACAAGACAACACTTCTTTCTCTAAAGGGTCGAGAGAAAGTAGAAGCTATAAAAATTCTTGTAAAAAAAACACAGCTGCTGATTGTGAATTGAACATTGGTCCCTTAAGTCAGAGTCAATTCAAGGTTACAATTATGTTATAGCTAAGATACAATATTTAATTTGTTGACTTGTTTGTTAAATTACATTTTCTGAGTCTATAACTTCTGCTTTTTCATCATTTAACAAGCCCATTTTAGTTATTAAAATATGGTCAGTTACTTGGTGGTTAAACTGACCCAGAAAATATGATGGATGTGAAAAAAACTTTACGGTTATTTGATTAGTGGTAATAGCTAGGATATATTTCCCGTATTCTGAGTCTTACTTTCCGTTTAAGATAGCTGCATATTTAAATTAATACCGACGGGATGAAGAAGGTGTAATCTATAGAAAAGCTAGCAATGTTTTTTTGGAGTTAGAGTAGGAAGCCATTTGGGAAAACAGCACCTTGGTACACCCGGCCATTTTTCAAACTTCGAACCTCCATCATTTAGAAATAAGATAAGATGAGTGTGGAACTTATTTATTAACTCCTTCTATTATAGGTGATAAGTAGATTAGAGGTAATTTTTTCTCTTTGGTTTTAGTAGTTAATCTTATTTCAATGAAATTGAAAAACCAAATAGATTGATTGCTCTACAATAAATATTAGTGCAATGGTTTAAAATTTTTGTTATATTTAGCAAGGCAAATAAACACCCATTTTAACAGAATGATCAATAGTCTATACATTACAAATTTAATACAAATATAAGTAGGAATCTAAAGTAAGAAATTATGCTGTGCTTCCTTTGTAGAGTAATTTATAAAATGTAATTGCATAAGAAGGTTTGTGAGAATAGCAATTTATTTGGAAAGAATGAGCACCGAAGCACCATACTTCGAAACTATTGCCATAAAGATTCCAAATTATTTACAGTATGTGTTTGTACTACCCCTGTCGGAAGTCTTCTCTACCCTTTTTTACTCTTTAATTCACCGAAAATATAGTCACTTTTACTACTTTTTTCATGAGAAAACCTTGCACGAAACCACACTAAAACTCTTCTTCATCAGAGGCAATTTCTCAAACATCGGAGCAAACTCTTGCATTCAATATGGACAGTGAAATTATTTTACTGGAGCAAATACTGGAATTATAGAGGTTTTACTAATATTATTTCTAAAGATAAAGTGGATCATATAAATAAAACGAGGACGTAATACATTGGGAATAGTTCTGATTAATCTGGTAAAGAACGTATATATATATATTAATAACACATGTTAGTAAAGTTAACTTTTCTGGTTGATTAAACAACAAAACTGAGGGATTATTCTAATTGGTTCTTTAATTAGAATATAAAACCGTAACTATTTTTTTTCTGTTCCACACAGATTACTATCCATCCAGACTATACCCAAATAATTTGTACTAACGAAGTAGGGATGATTAAGGTATAATTTAAAGAATAATGGTTTTATTTGCGTTCACAAATATATATTTGTATTTATTTTCAATTCATGTATGTTATGATCCAAAACATCACAATAGTGTGATTCACATAAACCTAGTTCAATCCATTTCAGTCTTACGACTACTATTCAGCCTAAACACCTTTGTTAAAGTTAGTATTACTATTAAGTTTAACGGCAAGGTTATTAAGGGATTAATATAAGAGGTGGTTAATATGAGAGCAGTCCTAGAACAAGTGCAATACATAAACATGTATATAGGATTAGAAACCCACAGTAACATGGCATTTTGGATATCCTCAACAGAACTACATTCAAAACTCAAGTGGTCTTCCTGCTCTAGTCAACAAGCGCAGGTGTTCTCACGTGCTAATGAACCAGTTGAACGCTTTGTTGACATTTTCGTCAATAAACATATCTCAAAAGTAATAGCTAGTTCAACTTCAATATTTGATCAGAAAAAGGCAAGACATTTTCAGTGTAAAAAGTTAACCAAAAGGAGAATATACAAAACACACCATTAGTGCAGTCACATTTTAATAGGATGAGCCCATTATAAAAGTAAAATTTTTTTTTTTGCGGCCAATTTTGATAAAATTTTAATACAATACATAATACAATATAATACATATTTATGTTAATTTATGGGTCTTAATAGTATCGAAAGTGAAAGATTCAGTTAACATGAATCGAAATATGAATACTTGGAGGTTGATATATTGGCTTATCTAACGTTCAATCAAGTTCTTCCTATAAATGTTGTGCTATAGCTATCTCAGTATTGTCACATTGTTCCTAGTGTTAAAACTCACAGTCCACTTGTGTTCCAATAGTAATTGGTAATTGAAGATACTAGGGAATGGGTGCTGTCCATACCATTCCACAGACCCTTATTGTCGATTGTTTGGATTTAATGTGTCTTAATTAAACTAAGCCACACAATTTTAACTAGCCCAAATTTTTGGCACAAACACCATGGGATACGTGTACCAAGCCATCAGTCTCATTGGCTCTGGTTTTATGGCATAAAATAGGTCGGGGTTTGAATACCAGCCAAAGGGTCTGATTATATATGCCAAGATGTTTTTCCACACTACGTACACACAAATACATGATATTCCTCCAAATTTTGAGTTCCTTATTTCTAGCCTATTTATTTGAGTTTGGCCTGGACTGGTAGTAAGATTGAGTGAGCAGAAAAAAGTTTGTAAGATAACAATAATGTGTGTCTTTAATCTATAACCTACTAATATCCAAGTACATGTAGAGAAATTCAACAGAATGTTGCCTTACAGAGGAAGTAATACCAACTTGTTTCAAATTATCTGTAAAATTGCTTTAAGATAATGCTTTTATATCAGATTGAAAAGATTTATACTTATTATAAGTATAGGATCATTTTTTGTGTCAGTTCTATTTTTAATCTTATTTAATATAGCTCGTGGGTATATATTGACAGATTTATAAAAATGACGATGTATTGTAAATTCACAAAAATACACATTCATCTACGTCTTCTTGAATGTTTAATTCTAGATCAGCGTCATTAAGTTTCACGGTAATGCTAAGTGCAATGCCGTGTTAGGAAATTATTGTTTGGCCGAACAATACATAGTTTGGGAAAATTATTTTTCCAACGAGACACATTTAACGCCACCCACGATGCATTTTAAAGGTCAAAGCTCAAAAGGACTTTACTCCATTAAACAATCCAATTGATGACATAAGATATGAGTTTTTATGTGCACCATGATTTTCAACTTGTTCCAGATATTTCTGGATTCATTTTTATGACATTAGGATAGTGATGAAAAAGTGATATCTTAGAAAGAACGTACACAAATTTGCATGCAAAGAGAGTGGGAAACCGTTTAAGCATCTAGCTACACTTGGCCGATATTTGAAGCCCGACTTACCCGTCATACAAGGTCTGTTATTGATTCGAATCATAAAAGGAAAATTAAAAAATGTGTTCTATTAACGTATTATAATGTAATAATTTAAGTAAATGTGAATAGTGACATTTAGACTTTTTCTAACATTATTTAAATTAATAGTAACAAGGAAATAATCGTAATAAGAGATAAATAATACAAATGAATTACTTTTCATACAATATTTCTAATTGAGGACACATTTAAGAAAAAAAAAACAAATCAATATACAAACCCGGAGCTCAAACTCCAAAATTCTATTAACTATAAGTGAGGCAAGAAAATAATTACCTATCATTTGAAACTATGGCATAGTGTTTGGATTATTTTCTAGCTATTGCTTTGTGATAATCTGTACACTTAGTAAATTAAAAATTTTTCATAATTTTTAAATGATAAGTCTTCTTGAAAAAGTTTCTCTTCTTGAATAATCTGTAGTACTTACCCCAATAAAATCCTTTTTACCTACACAACACATGTTTTGAAAACAATTGTGATAAAACTATTTTTTTAAATAAATTAAAGTAATTTTGGATGATTTTTATATTGACAATTATTAATCATGTTCAATAACGTAAGTTAGTGAATATAACGTTTTAAATCCAAAATGGTTTAAGTCACTTTAAATCGAATTAGATTTCGTTGCTTTCGAAGAAAAAATGTTAATTGAAAACGGAACTTAAAATGTACTATAAAATGTTTGGTTGGTATTGATCCACAGTAAAAGTAAATTTATGTATATCTAATTTATTGCATATTGTTTTAATATTTTTGTATAACTCATGAATTTCATGACTTTAGACAATACATAAGCTTACAAAGTTTAATTACATAAAACTAAGCAATATATAAAAGCTTATTTCTGCGGTAAAGATGTATTGACCTTTATTAAACCTAAAAAGAAAATTAATCGCTTTGTGTAAGTAATTAACCATGAACCAAACCAGAATTTATAAAAACTGACCCAATCATTCTTCAACCTCTGATTGGAACCTAAAGCCCTGCCACACACCCCCACACACCCAAACCAAATAACCCTTACCCCTAAAACTAAAAATATTGATTTTGTTGCAGTAAAACGCAAATCCTTTTGCGAGCTCCACAACTCATCGTGCAAGCATTTATTATGGATTGCAGTGAAACATTCAGTAAGCCTTTATTCCCTCAATCCTACTTTTCCGACCCTCTGGTTGCCACCGACCCCTAAGCCCACCCTCACACGCGTTTCCTCTGTTAGAGTCAAGGCTAAAACACAGCAACCCAATTTGGTTTTTGAATATTTCACAGAGTGCCAATTAAAACCCTGAGCGTTTGCCAAAAAGAGGGGGAAGGGTGGAGTTTATTGTCTCTTAGCAGCTCTGTTTGGTGGAAAAGAAGAATTCTCTTCTACCTTTGTTAGTTAATTTAATTAACGTAGCTATCACTAATTATATTTTCACGCATATATCCTATATAATTATATACACGTAACTATTAAAAACAATTTGACAGAAATGAACTCGTTATTTGGATCACCAATTTAATTTTACTGCTCGATATTCTATTCAAGCTAAGACACTAAACAAAACTTATGGCCACAGTTAAATAAGATAATACGTAGAAGTTAAATAAAAATACTTAACCCCTACGTTTCACTTAGTACATATGTAGGGTATAAGCTCTTTGATGAATTTGTTCTAAGCCTAGTTGCACGAGTAGTCACACAGTCTAAGACGTTAGACTCACTATATGTATATATATTTTAAAGTATAAAAAACCTATGTGCACACCTGATTGTATCCTTAACCTTCTCAGATTTGCGTTGTTGCATTTCCTTAACAGATGTAAATTTGTCCCTTACATCCTTTTATTAAGTACGTAAGACTACACCAGGTTAGGGTTGGATATATGAATAAGTGTATTTAAGGTGTTTTTTCCTAAATAGTTATCCATTTTACATCTACGAAAATTCTAATTCATTTTGTGCTATTTATTCTTATTTATATTCGCGTAGTTAAATGTGTCTTGTTGTTTATCAAGAATTCGTGGATTTTCTCTTAAATAAATTACCATTAAATAAAGGAAAAATGGACAAGTAAACGACAGTTTGGGGATTTATTTAGGGACATTTAATCAGTTTCTAACCTAGTTTCCATTATCAATTTGGTAACTCTCTGATATGGAGGTTGCGATAGAACTAATATCTCAAATAGTCCTAGAGTTATAGTTAAACGATAGTAACACTTAAAGCTTATTTTAGAATCTCGTGTTAAATTTAAAATATTTATTTAAATGGGTTGACGGCTTAAAGTTTATTTTACTAATAATGCTTAACTTATCAAATGTTAGCTACAGTGAACATGCTTGATAATTTTAAATTCTCAAGGTTATTTCCAGTTTCTAGCTTATTTAAACTTTTGAAGCTCATCTTATGATTTGATTTGGATTTTTACTCAAAAAATTAGTTTTTTTTGCAAATATATATAATATATTTTAAAATGTAAATGTATTGTAGTTTCTATTCACAGTAAATTCATTTCTACAAAAATAAATGGTTGGGAATTCATCAAGGACTTTCTCGCTCTACTATTTAAAGCTGGATATATTTACTCAAAATTCGTAAATAATACACACTAGCGAACCCGAGAACAAATTGCGCTATACATACATCAATCTTTTTTTTTTACTCGCGGTTTTAAATTTTATAATTCCGTTCCATTCCCCCACCCCCTCACGAAAATCCTGGATTTGGCCCTGTGCAGTATAAATATTTCCCCTAAGAGGTTAAAGGAAAAACATCAACTTCTTGAATGATTTACTCATTTGCTTACTCTATAGTATTAGTGAATTATTGCGTTTAAATTTAAGTAGTATCTCTTCACAAATAGAGCTCACAAAATTGTATTAATATAGGTGCCAATATCTCAAAAACTCTTGGTTTTATAAAATATATATTTCATATAAAAGATTTTATTTTTAATAGTACTACAATTTCGAAATGATAAGTTATTTAGTATCTCAAATAGTTGCGGTGATACGGAAATTTCCGCTTCTGTAAAGTACCATAAAGTCATCTTCATGGGAAAATTAAAATAGCCAGTCTATTTATGATCTTAATCAACGCACAGATACGAATTTTAATCAAAATCGTAATAACAGATTTTGAGAAAATCGATTTTTTCACTTTTCGCTTTTTATTAAACTACTCCTAATTTTGGGGTTAAAAAGACACACAGACAGACAGAATTGCAAAGACCACTTTTTAGGGTTCGGGGGGTCATGAGACGTCGGCATCCATCAACATTTCGGTTTATATTTTTTACGGTCGCAATACTCAACATTTAGTGTTCAAAAAGTAAAAATATATATTTGCTTATGGCTTGAAAACTTTTGGTTTTATAAAAATATATTTCAAGTTAAAGGTGTAAATTCTAAATAAATCTACTTGTATGCAATGATAAGCAATATGCATATCTCAAAGACTTACAAAGACAAAATTACACATTAGAATTTACATATCAGACCGGAACCCTTAAAGTCATTTTGTTTGTTTTGAGAAAATCGAGTTTTTCTCTTTTTTCCCTTCAGTAAACTACCCTTAATTTAAAGTTAGATATCCAATTCCAAAAACCCTTGGGGCAACCCTGTGAAAACCCTAAATACCAAGTTTTAGCCTAATCGGTAAAATATTTTAGGCTCTAGTCGTAGGTACAGACAGACGGACATTCAAAAACCACTTTTTCGGATTCGAGGGTCATGAAATGCCGAGATTCGTCAAAAACTCGAGTTCGATTTTTTTGACGATCACATTACTTTCTCTACCTATAAGATAGCGAGAAAGTAAAAAAAAAAGTGTTTTAAAAATAAATGACAAACACAATACCTTTACTAGTTATAATATAGATTGTAAACAGTCAGAGTATTTTATTTGTAATAGCCATAAAAAAAGTTTGATCTATTTACACTTATTATTAAGAACATAATTATTTTGTTTGTGCTAATATAAGGAGTTGTAAGTAATGTCAATGTAATAAAAAAATAATTGCTCATAAGTAAGTGTATTATTTATCTTTTTAAAATGGGTCCTATTTATGATATTTCGTCCACCCATAAACCTTATCTTAATATAATTTATTTAATCTCGAGCACAACTTCAACCTTTAATTGTAGTGGTAGCTCGACATGGGTGGCATAGAGGTAAAGTGCTTGTCTCAGGATCCGATGTTCGTGGGTTCACCCCCAACCGGTGTCAACTATTTTTTTCTTAACGATAACAATGTATATCAAAACTTCCTTCGAACTGGGAGTAAATTCGTCGTTCACATGTCGATTTTGGAACGTAAACTAAATCTGGGAGGTATGTGAAAATATCTTTCAAAGCAAATTTAGTGGGACTTCTCACTCTCGCACATAGAAATTATCATATAGTTACTTATTCTGTTGGTTTAGAAAGTGCACTATAAATACCTCAAATAAAATAATAAAAGAAATCGTTGCGTAGAATTTATCCCTTTAAACATATCGATCATAGTAATTCTCTTGTGTTTAGATAATTAGTCGGTTCAGAAAGTGCATTTTAAATACCTTAAATAAACAAATAATTGAAGCGTTAGGATCTATCCCTTTCAACTTTGTATACAGAAGCTATCTTCCTAATCCGTATACCAACATAGCATCCCATACACGTATAGTTCATGTAATTATATCTTTCATAGACTGACTCAAAGACCTACCCCAGACTTTAATGTAGGAAATACGAGAGAACTACAAAAGTCTTCCAAGGTTTGTATATCAAAGATTTAGTGTATGTCTTATTAAAATAAAAGATAGATCTTGAAATATTAAACATTTTATTTTTATCAAGGTTTATAAACATATCCAATGAGCCGAAAATTAGGTGAATACTGTAATAAATTTCAAAAATGAGTACATATTGAAGATCTTACCATTTTTTTAGATTTTGTAAAATAATATTGTAAATTGCATCAAGCCAATAAACTCTAGAATCTGTTAGCCCAATTAACATCTTCTATGGATAGAAATCAGATTAATTATATAGGCATACATATTCTAATATATATTTGAACACACTTAATTTTCATTATTTATTTTGTTTAATGTTTTTTCAAATAGAAAAAATAAATATTGCTTACTATCAAATTTGAAATAAAATATCTCATTAAACGGTACATTTTCACCATTCAACCAGCGAGTGTAAGTAACAAAACTAATTAGCTTTTCAAAAGGATGTATATTCAACCCACATGTGATATTCTCAAAAGTTTTTTTTAAAAAATTTAATCATTGTAAAAACTATACCATTATTCGGTATTGAAATGTACACATTATTATGATTTATCATAACTAGGTCTTATGATAAAACAGGGACGACCTATTTTTGTTTTAATCTCTTTCCTTTAATCATGTTTAAATTATCTGCCCTAGTTTTGTCTTTTATTCCTTTTTAATTTTTACCACTCCTCATTTTACATTAAAGCACTAGTTACATTGGAAGCTTTTGATCTATTTTAATTAGTGATAAGGCACGTTTTCAGCATTAAAAGGGATTTCTAGCATTTATTTCATTTAAAAATAAAGTTCTTTGTAAATATATTGCTATAGTCCCGTTTGAGTTACAGTAATACACGTTTGGAACAGTTTAAAAATTAATAAAATCTAAATATTTGAAACCAAATTCATACTGAAGAATGCTGGTGAATTTAATTTAAAAATTCTATAATAGTACTTATTTAAATTTGTCATATTTGTGATTCGTACTAGTTTATGAAGCGATACAAATCCTAACTCTTTTCTTATATAATCTATTGTAATCTACACGGCATAAATTGATGCATGTTTTTTTTCACCCTCTATTATGTTGTATATTGTAAGTGACAAAACGAGTATTGCAAAGTGTTTTGATTAGTTAGTAAATAATAGATCATATGCGCTTACAACTTAAACAGGGTGTCAGCATTCCTTTTGACAATCAAGCCACGTTGTATTATTAAAACAGTATGAGATTTTGAGCTAACAGGGCTGACAACTCACCATCAAGCCTAGGAGGGTCACGCTGCCCATTTTGGGAGCTACGTGGGTCGGGACACCGGATCGCTGAGTACGAGAGCTGAGGAGATACCTTTTAGTACTTCTTAACAACATCACAATTCGTAGTAGCGCGTATTAGTACAATATAAACCGTAAAACAAAAGCCGAATATCAATTACAGACCGACAGACCGAATGGGTAGTAAGACGCAGTGTTAAAAAAAATAAACTAATTTACCGAAAATACTCGTTCATATTTAAAGCCTCCTCCATCCTCGGCCGCAACCCATCCCTAACACTGATAAGCCCACACAGAAGAGGAAGTGGGCTTGACACTATGAAGAGTTTAAAAATCTGATTCATTGTTGAATTTCTATTACAATTTAAAGCTATCAAAGTCGATATAAATTTAACTGACCTGCTGACAACGGGGAGATCGGGGTTGGAGTCCCGTTCAGGTCTAATAAGGGTAGCTTTATCAAGTGATTTACCAATTTATTTCCACCCAAATGTGGAAATAAATTATTATATATGCGTATAACCTGAACACGTAGTAAGACGCGGTGATAAAAAAAGTTTATCCTTCTTTTACCAACAATTTAATAGGAGTGAAATTTATTAAACAGGGTGTTCATTTGAAAAATTTCCGCTAAAATATCTCGAAAACAACGCATTGCAGAAAAAGATGTTTTAAACAAAAGTTGTTTGGTTTTGAGGGGGGAGTAAGGTGGTATGGTTGGTATGACCTTGGGTAGCGTTGCTAAATTGACGTTAAGGTCACTTTGATTTTTTTAAATGAAACTTCGTATTTTTTATTACATATTCCTGTAGATCACGTTGTGCCGTTTCAAAATGGTGGTTTTTAGCTTTTTTTAAATTTAAAGTTATCACGAGAAATGAGCCTCACAAATTCCTGAGTTGCCGGCAGAGGGTGCGGCATTAGAATTTGGCTTATTCAAACATAACTCACCCATTACTGAGCGCACTGTCCGTTTTTTGTTTGTGACATGTCCAGTTTCTTTAAATATTGAAACAAGATCCAAAACATAACTATGTGATAAGTTTTTATCCTGGTGTCTTCGGTTAAATGCTGCTGCCATTCTTCGGGCAAATCGAACATTGGCTCCACACAGAAAAGTCAATTATGTTCTCTTTTCCAGATTGTAAACCATTTTTCAAGATTGGGTGTTAACAGTCGAAATTAAACGAGACAACTAATGGATATGTAACTGATCTATTGTAAAAATAATGTATTGTTTACGATCTTACACATAAACACTTGTACCTTCCAGAGCTAATGACTCTAATGACTCGTCCGGTGCCCACAACACAGAAGCTTGTGGGGGTCATTTCTCGTGATAGCTTTAACTTTAACTTTAAAAGCTTAAAGCCACCATTTTGAAAATGGCACAACATGATCTACGGGACTATGTTATAAAAAAAAGGGAGTTTCATTAAAAAATAAACAAGGTGACCTTAAAGTGACCTTAGAAACGCCATTCAACGTCATACCAGCCTTACCAGCTTACTTCCCCCTAAGAAACAAATTTTTCTTTGTTTAAAACATTTTTTTCTTCAATGCCTTTTATTTTTTTTTTTTTTTAGATATTTTGGTGGAATGTTTTCAAATGAACACTCTTGATTCTAGCATGGAGCCTTGGGTTCTCTAAACTACTCCTTGCGAATATTTTCAACAGAATTGTAATAGCCCCTATTTTGCTAGTACATTCTCTTCGGGCGAGTTTCAATTGCGCTCTCTATGGACCGCTCTCATCATCTTTACCCTCGTTAATAAAGTTTTGTTTTATCTTACTCCGCATCATGATACCCGTTCGGGAAATACGTATATTTACATTAATGGGGAATTGAGGAGGTGTTTTGCCCGAACTTGTGTGGAAGGAGAATTTAAAACTACGCATTTGAGGTTCGAACACACATCCTTTCCCTTCCAGATATCTAGTCAAGAATAAATGACTACGTTACCCCAGCGTGGGAAAAAAAATATATTTATCTATTTATAACATCTCACCACAAAATAAATAGAATTTTATTTAAGAAATCCAATTATTATATTTTATAAGAATGCTAAAATTATTTTAGATATTTTAATCAACATACTGAGATTTTCTCACAACTTTATATACAAAAGTTTTATTTGCTTAATATTAAATGTAACAAAACTTAATAGGTATGAGACTTGTAAATTGTAGAAAAGAAAGACGTTTTGAAAGAAATTTGAGATGCCTACCTTAAGTGGGAAATATAAAACCATGAATATAAAGGTATCTAGAATCACATGCACGAAAATCGTACATGTAATTTTTTTTTTGTGGTAGGGGGTAAGACTGGAAACATGGTAGGAAGGACGTAAAAAATTTAATAAAGAAGAAAATGAAAGTCCTTTTATAGCGTCAAGGGAAGTCTGTCAATTCAACTTTCACAACCAGATAGGTTAACATTTTTTAATGAAAGGAAAAAGTTCCTGGTTTAATATGCGTTTAAAAATAAGAACAAAAAATAAAAGAGTAAGCCATTAAATTGTAAACGAATATTTTATTCAGTATACATACTGTACTCTACAATGGAGTAAATCAAATACAAACTTCAGTTTGTAATTATTGAGGAGTCTCCAGTTACATTATTAATTCACGATAAAGATATATTTAAAAAAAATTGGTATCCTATTTTGATTTAGCATATAATTAAAAAAATAAAGGTAAAGGTAACAGCTACAGATACTAATGTAATGAAAAAATTATTTGTAATACTTATAATTTTTATCATAGAGTTAATTTGTATTTATTTATAAATGGTAAAATATTAAATACACACAAGTTAATATTTCAACGCAATAAATCTTTATCCAAACATTCATGTGAGGATATATTATTTTCATTATCCATTATAATACTCTGTCACACTACCTATCATTAATTAATGATAGTGACTGTGAGATAAATATAAAACTAAATTTTTAAAAATTTAAAAATTATTTATTTGACATTTTTTTCAATATGTAGGATATCAAAATAAGGGGAGGAAGTTTGGATGAAATACTCGCGTTTGTTGTGAAGGTCAAAGGTTAAAAAATAAGTTTACCAAAAATTTCCAAATCTATCATGTAATTACTATTTTGAGGAAATGTGAGCTATGTAAATTGGAAGAACGAGAAGAAAGTTGGAGGATTAATGGGAATGGAAGGAAAGCTAACTACTAAATCAAAAAATACTTCCAAAACTTGGTGATTTACGTTCTTACAATGCAGTTATACATTTAAAAAAACTTTCCTTCTCTTTCATGAATTAGAAGAAAAAACTAAAAATTTTAGCTTATTTCAGATAAGTTTAGTTAAATTAATTTTGTAGAACTTACTGTCAATTTGTATACAGGGGAAAATCTTTGTTTATACATTTGTTATTTAGAAGAAAATAATATTGGGTTACATCATTTTTCTATCAAATATTACAAACATTCTATATTACTATTTATTTTTATATTGTTGTTTGTAAAATATATATTTGATTTGTTACAGATGTAATGATATAAATGTATTTATAAATTACTTCAAGCAACATAATCAAGCAAAGTTGTAATTGGTGGCTTAAAATTTAAGTTTTGTTTGAACAATTTAATAAAAATAGTTTGTAGGGTCCAAAATAATTTGACAATAAAACATTTCTTATTACTTATGATTAATCAAGACTTTAAAAACACTAATCTACAAAAGCGATTTTAGTTAAGCACGTATACATTAATTTATTATTCATATTATTGTAAAAACCCATTTAAAAGCTTTTGTTCACCACAAATCTAAGTTTTTTTATGCAAATAATCCTATATCATATATATTAATGTGATATTTTAAAAACTTGATAATCAGACATGTGTTATAATATACAGATTTTATAGAAGGCAGCTAAGCTAAAGTATTATATGTAAAATGTTGAATCCATCTAAATAAAAGCCATTTACTATTATAGTTTAAATTAAAAAATACAATTTTTCTTTACATGCAAAGTATAAAGTCAAAATTTTTGTATCAATGATTTATTAAAATAGTAATTATAAATGTATAGCTAAAATGTATCAGTGAAAGGAAACTGGTCACTGGTCTTAACCACAGTAACAAAAATAATAACATTGTGATTTTTATAAAATACAACTAATAAAGTAGTTAATTTAGTGTTAATATACCTACCAATTGTATTTTGTAGGTTTATTGACCCCCCACAACAGTTTTTGTTTTTTTTCTCTCCAAGTTTTAACAACATTTAATAAATAATCATGCTAGTGGATTAGGTATAAGAAAGGTAAAATCTATATCCATATCTGCGTAGAGAGAAAGTGGGAAACTCTCTTCATCATACCCTACCAATAATCGAGCCCTAACCGCTCTGTCACTAACAAACTATAATAGGTGAGCATGACGCCTAAGCCACATTGGCACTGATGCTGTTTTCACTCATTTAAGATGGGATGGAAGGGTAGGTGAGGAAAAACCGTTGTTTTTTTAGCAGTTTTTGTGGCAACACTTTTTTTTTTGCCAAATAAAATAAAATATTGCTCTAGTGAAAACACAGAATCTAATTTTATTCACATGGTGACCTCAAAATTTCTCGAATATGTCAAGGGTGTCTTGGAATTTAATTACCGCTTTTTCTATTCATTTGAAAAGTTTCTCATCTAATGCCGCTGTGTTCATGACAGATATTCAGGAACTGTTGATATCACCATGTGAAGAAAATTAAACTCGATAATTTTACTTGAGACATATTTTATTTATTTTAGTAATAAAAAGTTTTGCCATAAGAACTGGAATAACACTTCCCCTTTCTGGCGTCCCCTTACATTCCGCCTTAATAAATTGGCCTTTTATTAATAAGATATATTATAATTTTGACAATTAAAAATCTAGATATTTAATATTTTTCAAAACTACGTTTATGATAGCATGGATCTTTTTCTATTATTTTACTCTGTGAATATAAATAAACAAGTAAAATATATTTAACATTTTTATATGTTTCAAATTTATTAAATATAAAAACTAACATTGGTTCATAGTCTAATACTCCTGTTGGACTGAATAAGTGGTAGTGGGGAGATAAGGGTTTTAATCCCGGTCAGAAATATTGAAATGAGTTTAACCTAAATAGTCCCCTAATTGCCGCCTCACTGGTACTTTACCCAAAATATCTCTACCTTATTTATTTCATATTCCATTAGTGTAATTAATGTAATCTATAATCTAACAGGGAAAGAAAAAGAAATAAACGTAAATCAGTTTATATATTTGCTTGAAACTCCTTAAACAGAATGGCAAAATTCAAATTAGTCCACCCACTTACTAACTCCCTCTCCTCTCCACCCTCTTCCTCCTCAAACCCTCATTTCCTCCAGCGAAGTAATGTAGTCGTGACCAAGTCCTTGGGTGTTTTGTTGAGTGATCTATGGCCCCCACTTGCTTTGGAGTCCAAGGATTGCACGCCAAGAAGAGACTAACAGTCCCTTATTCCCCACAGTTTAAATTTAAGGGGAACTGTTTAGGATGTATAGTTTCCACGATCATAGACGAGACATGGTGAGTTGTAACAATTTTTAGTCTATCAACTTTTTTATGTGTGCATCGCATCTTACTACGCGTTTAGGTTATCCGCATGCCTACAATAATTGGGTAGAGACGAGAAAGAAAGAATTTGGAGGGGGTGTACCCATATTTGTATTGAGATTAATGTGGAGAACCATTAAGTAATATTAGCTAACGCGCTAGTCGTGTTGAGCTCGATCGCCGAGGACGGGGAGATCGAGGCTCGAATCTCGGTCGGGTGAACTGAGGGTGGTTTTTATTAATGGTTTTCCACTCTCCCACCACGCAAATGCGGGTTCACTTCCTCTAAATTCAACCCTCCCAATTCCTAATCTATTAGCGTAATTAGTACTTAAGCGCATAACCCGAACGGGTAGTAAGACGCGGTGCTAAATATTACTATTATTATTATTATTATTATTATTATTATTATCATTAAGTATTAAAAAAACTCTGAATACCCGACTGAGATTCGAACTCAGATATCCCGTTTTAGGCAAGCCAATCTATTTTGTGAGCTACGCGTTGATCAAATGACCATCAAATCCGGTGGTATTTTTATTATTGGCACTTTTAAAAACAGTTTTACCCACTTCACAAGTGCACGCCGAATTGATATATATCTCATATAATCTGTTTCATGTGTGTTGTATAGGTTAGCTATAGGGTTACGGCTGTCTATGCGTTGGTTTTCTTTACTTAAACCAGAATGGTTTCTCATGCTTCACACGTGATGTGCTATTAGATTTCTTATAAATTCTACATTCCTCTTTCCTATTCCGTTAGCGTGATTAAAATTTTAAAACCTGAGTGGGTGAAAAAATTTACAAGGGTTATTGACAGCTTATTCTATAAGATAGAAATGACTTTATATGCTTGGTTTTTTTGTGTGTGTTTAAATAGTTTATCACTCTCCCTAAATGATATACTGGTTTATTTTCTAGACATTCTACAGTATTAATCCTTACTCCGTTATCATTATTAATATGTTTATTACCTGTGATCGGTGGACAAGTCTTAAGGAGAGTTATTTTTATATGAGGTAGAGATCAAGAATGCAGATAATTTTTACTAAATTTTGGCAAAAGATAAATTAGAAATTAATAGGGAAAAATATACATTGGTCAATAATTTAATAGTGACTGTTCAAATTTGATAATTGATATGAAAGTTATATTTAATTTATTTTGACTTTATTAATTTTACTGTTATAAAGTATATTAAAGGCAAATTGCAAATACTTTATTTGTCAGTTTTATAGTTAAAATAATATATCACCCGTAAATTTATAAGACGTTTCATCGAGACGGGGGAAAACACAGCAATTTGTAGTCATCTTTCAACTGTTAGAAAAGTCTTAAGCTACGATATATAGACAAAAGCTTCTTATTATAGATAGCTTAAAGCTACTCGCAGCTTGTCAGCTTGCATTAGGAATCAATATAGCGCACTATATTTATATTACACTTGTTATAACATTTTTGGGGATGTCTATATTCGAAATCTAGCTGAGAAAAACCTGGAGTTGTCTATCCCTTTTGATGAACCAGTGTTATTTTTCGATTCACTCTCTACACTAATACAAGTATACTTCCTTTAGGCTACCTTATTTCTTCTCTCCTTAGATTAGTCGTTAATAATTTCAGTGCTAAGTGACCAAAATAAACTTCATCATTAAGCCTCCAGACGAGAGTTGAATACATCTCCAACCCACTTCTGTGAGCAACATGGTCTAAGGCGCTACCCTCGCAGTAGACTAGACTGCTGATTGTGGGGAGATTGAGGCTCGAATCTTGGTCGGGTGTAATGAAGTTTTTTCCAAAATGTATTTCCACACTACCTACATGCAAATGCGGGTACATTTCCTGTAAATATAACCGTCCTCATCCACTAGAAACTAGTAAATAATCGTATAGCCCGCACGGGTAGTAAGATGCATTGCTGAGAAAAATACATTTCTAGCTAAGACTGTAAAATAAGCTTCAATAGGATGATCTAAGATGTTGTTTACAAGCTAAGTGATATCAGCCCACGACTTAAAAAACTGAAATAGCTGGCTAGAGAAGTAAAACAACACCCAGATGACCAGACGTCAATTCATGATAATTGTGATGGGAGAAACTTAAATTTAGACAAGTATCTATTAAGAAATTTGTTCCTAAATTAAACTCGGGATACTAAGCTCAGTACATAGAGGCATAAATGGCTGATCAAAGATGTTTGCCATATTAAGGTGAAATCACAACGGTTAATTTCAACAAGTAAATTAATTATCCTCTTGATTAGATTTATGTGGGGAATTCAAAAATTATATTGTGTGCCAAATATATAAAACTATTATGTACCATATTATTTTATGGGTTCCGGAAATCTTGTAGTTTGTCAACCTAAGTCACAGAGTGCGGCGTGTCAGAATGGTATTAAAGGGTAGCCTACAAGGAAATATTATACGCTGTTGAAGAAAAGGACTATAATTTCTATTGTAAAAATTTAAAATATCTTCAAAAATGGAAGACATGTCTTCCGATATATTGGGCTAAGAATAAATATTTGTTAAGGATTAACTGAAAATACAACTCATATAAACGTAGTTTGTAATCTCGCGAGATAAGAACGTTTATTTTATTTGTCCTTCCAGCTTATATAAATCTTAGATATTCATCAATTTAGATCGAGGTAATTTAGTACTGTTCAATTTTCATAGAAATAACTTATTTTTAAACACAAACCAGATTTTATTTTTGCTGTCAAACTCGAAACAATTTACTATTCATTAACTTTTTATAGAGTTACTAATAATGTTTTGTTCTGTGTGCTAAGTGTCTTTTATCGACGCTTAGGAGTGAAAGACATGTGTTGACACTGTGAAATAAGGATTCTTGATAAAGCAGTGGAGAGGATTGTTCAGAAATTCAATACTTTGGTAGAATGTTGCACAGTTCTTCTAACAATAGACCTATATGAATATAAAATATATATTAATAGTGAGGGCTGTAGATTGTACACAATTCATTCAACAATAGACCAACATAAAAAGGTAATATAATGTTCCAGGGTTAAACGGATAAACTTTGGGAAGTCGTAGTGGATTAAAAAACTAACTCAAAATGTATTTTAGAGATTTTCTTATTTTCAATTTCTTTTCGCAAAAACTGAAAAAAAAAAAAAAAAAAA
>CABFWB010001983.1:53044-64355 GCA_902151455.1 Timema bartmani
CAAGCCACAGGTCCAGCACGACCGATCCATCTTACAGAAAAATTAATATTAAGCCATTACCGAGGACCTCTGCAGAAAAACGTGTTTTTATTTTAGTTTTTTGCTGTTTGCACGAAAAAGAAGCTAAAATGAGCAAATCTCCAAAAAATTTTGAGTTAATTTTTTATCCAATACCACTTCCCAAATTCTAGCCGTTTAACCTGGAAACATCCAGTATATTAAAATTGAGAGCTACAAATCACATGTCTTGACGAATGAATACGTGTAAGTAGACCTAGCTATCAGATAAGAAGAAACTTGCCAAAATGAGACTGTAGAGTCTGTCGTATGAACTGAGAATAATTGTTTGTGCACTAGCTTAATTGATTTGGACCAATAAGATTTGCGCTACATCAAACTATGGCATTTTGATTGTAACCTAGAGTGTGATTTTTCTTCGTAGCATCAGGTAAATGTTTAAACATCTTAATATTTTGTAAAGGATTCGTTGTTCCCCTGGTATAGGAATATATTTTACTCTCATCAATATGTGGTATGTATACAGGGTGGGGGATGGAAACAATTAGATGAGCTATACTGGGGAAAGAGATGGACTACGTGCTGAGGTTTGACTGACGTCCGGTGGAGCTCAATTGAGTGACATTATCTTCAAAAAGTGAAAAAGTGTAATATGATTTTATTTAGGTAGTGAATATTTACTTTTAATTATTAAAGTGTTTATTTTCAATTTACTAATCATAAAATTGTTTCGTCCCCACCTTGTATAACCTGAACAGGTAGTAAGACGCGGTGGTTAAAAAAACACTTACCAATCATATCAGCTTCAATGGCAGAGTAGTCTAAGGCGTCACTCTAGTGTTAGACTGGCCTGATAAAGACTGGGAAATCGGTGTCCGAATTCAGGTCGGGTTGTATACTGAGGGTGGGTTTTTCCCGAATTTATTCCCACTCTCTTTTCACGCAACTGATAGTATATTACCTCTAAAATACTTCTCTCCACATCCCTACACCAATAGAGTAGCCTAATTATAATAATATATACATATAATCTTAGCAAATAGTAAAACGTATATATAAAAAACTACGAGTCCAAGATACTCATACATTTTAAATAAATATAAAATGTGTACGCCCTTTCATTTAGGGGACTTTGGAAACCCTTTGGGTTGAAGCTTTTTCTATCAATTTGGATAAGACACTAATAGGAAATCAAGACTATCATGAGAGTTGTGCCATAGTCCATATGAACACTTATGTGGGCTATAATGTGAATGATACTCTTCAGTAAAAGCAATAAGAAAAATATCTGCTTCAGTGGCCGTATATTCTAAGCTCTCAAAGTGTCCTATGTCTTGGAGATTGAGGTTCGAATCTAGATCGGGTGTAATTAGGGTGGTATTTCCAAAATGGTTTTCCACTTTCCCTTTACGCAAATGCGTGTATATTTCCTACAAATATAATCTTCCTCATCCCTAAAACCATTAGTGTAATTAGTACATAAGTGCATAACCCGAAAGGGTAGTACGACGTGGTGTTAAAAAAAATATATATATAAGAACGAAATGCAAAATTTACTTTTATTTGTTTCACTGTTTACTCAGAATTCAGTAATGCTCTTCTTCCTCTTAATTATTGCGGAGCACGAAATTTCCAGACCAATGGTAGTATGTGGTTATAAGCAAAAGAGATGGATTGCTTTGATGACGTCATCGAAAATAAACATAAAAAGTAAATTCTAGCGGACGAAAAACGAAGGAAAAGAAACCACCCTCTTGTCATTTTGTTATGTTCTTTATTCTGCTAAACAAGACAGTGATAAGTGAGTGCTGAGTAGAAATATCGATTGAAAGGAGGAAATGAAGACTAAGTTTTTTTTTTATGGTTTTAAAGAGGATCATTACCATAATGTGTAAATACTTTGTGATAAGTTAAGCGGAAAATATGAGGACAATGAAAACAAGAGACTGGTTGAAATATAGTTATTAAAAAAGCGACGGTATTAAATTAATATATTACCTTAGAGCTAAAATATAAAATTGATCACACTCTTATAATTCACCAAAGAAAAGAGAATGGCATAAGGTGTAAGGAAAATTATAGTTGGATTGTTCAAGTTTACAAGTGAGACCTACATGAAACCTTTTAAATAGCTTACATAATATATATTTTTACTTAAAATATTAAAAAGTGTTTCTAATTGTATTATTTAAGTTGATAATGGTTGGTTTTAAATTATTTTATAATATATTATTGGTAAAACCCTATATTTTTATCAATATATAAAAACAATATAAAACTTTTAGAGATGAGGGTTTGAATTCAATAAATATTATGAGTTCTATGGAAAATTTGTATACCAAACAAATATGAATAAAACCATTTTATAAATACCAGCTCTATAAATATCCAGAATTTTTAGGATATAAGTTTTTATGGTATATGCAAAGACACTTTCAAATGTCCTTTTGATAAATATTTTATAAAATTAATCTTTTACTATGATCAATGTTGTAACCTTTTTAAACCACCTTTATTTTAATAGATCAAGGCGATGAAGATAAATTTCATGTAAAGAGCTGTTGAATAAAAGTAGCCACAAAACCCTTTTCTTGAGGGGTTGGGGGGGAGGAAGGTGAGAGGGCAGCAGTGATGGGAATGGCGCCCTTGAGACACGACCGAAAATAAAAAGGAAAGATTTTAGTATTCCTATAAAGTCCAAAAGTAGAGACGGTTTTCTTTTTTTATTTACCTTGAAACTTCATATCTTTAAGGATCTACATAAAATTAAATTATCTTATATATTTATGTACTAAACTTTATAAAATTAGGAGTGTTTATGTGTTTATATGTAATATTGAAACTGCGTCATGATTTATAGCGTCAAGAATCTAAAATAAACCTTCTGAATCCAATGATTGTATTAGAACTTGAATTACAAACTAACTTAATTCCAGAATTGACACGACAGCAAGGATTCCTGGCCTTAATTTAATCAGCATAAAATAAATAAATAAAATATATCCAATAGTTTCCGTCATAAGGTTTTCGCCTGAATCTTAAATTAAAGCATGACCCCAAATTTGCTCAATAATTATTTAAAACCCCTACTGATTGAAGGGATTTGACTAATAGCATATTTACTTTTTTTTGTGTGTAGACGCTAATTATTTCTTATACATACTCTAAATCAGGGGTCAGTCATCTTTTTGCACCCGTATCGGTTATATAGGCTAATTTTTGTATCCCCGCTTATATTCAGGATATACACATGTATGATAACTACTCTATTGGTGTAGGGAAGAGGAAGGAAGAATTTTTAGAGGTAATCAACACACATCTAAGTGGAAGGAAAATGGGAAACAATTTAGGAAAAACTACACTCATTAGACCCGACCGGGATTCAAACCCCGATGTTATACTAGTATAACATTCTTTTTTACAACCATTATTGTTTTCAAGCCTGTAGTCTGGGTCAGTTTTTTATTCAAGTCCTATATTTTTCCACTACCGGCTTGCTAGTCCTGTCGTAGCTTCATACGCCTTATAATATAGCTTAAGACTAGGACAGGCACAACATCCAGCTTCCAAAGAGTAATTTATCACTGTGTAAAGATAAACCCACATTTAACCAATAATAAATTTTTCGGCTATGCCAGGAATCAAACCCGTGAACCAGAAATGCTACTGACTGAGCTATGGTGTCAGATTCTCGTATAATATATGAATGTATTACAATTGTTTATTATTCAATTTGTATATTCTCATGTCAATAAAACAAGACGTTCTTTTTTCGACAACACATGACAAGTAACTTGAATTTCAAATAAAATGTAAAATTACACCTTGACAGTGGAATCAAACCTAGGACCTTTGGCTTAGAGAAAGCTATAGTCTGATTAAAAAATATGAAATTGTTGTGGAAATGGAAAATCAATACGTAGAAAAGCTTTTGTGATTAAAATAATAAATTTGTGTCATAAAAACTCAAAAATTATTTCATTTTTTATCATCATGTTCTTCATTACCAAAGAAAAAAAATTGCCTGTATTTCTGTGGCAGTTGGTTTTCTGTCCTATGTTTATAGATTTTCTTTTACTCATTTTAATGAATACTACAAGATCCAGAAATTATAAACTTTTTTTTTACATCCTGTATAGAAACGCGACATTGTGATGAGTAAAACAGGTTGAGACAGTCCAGTTTTAGCGCTGCTGCGGTTAATGAAGGAACCAAGGGTAGGGCTAGTAAAGCTTTATCACACCAGTCAGCGCAAAGCGTAGTAGCAATAAGGGAACATCGTACAGCTCAATACATTCACGTGAGTAGTTATCTGAAAGTAAGCTAGGACACATGATTAAAAGTAATTTGTTACACTTGTTATGAGGAACATTTCAGAAAAAAATATATTTCAGTCTACTTTCCGATAAGCGACATGTCTTTTGAGATGACGTAACAAGCGTTTATGGGGATATAAACTCTATGCAATGATCTTAAGAGCGCAAACTGACATATTCAGTCTTGAGTAGAGGAAATCACTACATTCGTTTTTATTTAGAATTTAAACCATTAAAATATTCACTCCTTACTTTTCATATTGAGAGAAGGTATTGTGATCGGGAAAAAATCGTTCTAAAGATTATGACAAGTATGTTCTATATGAACACGAACCCAAAAAAGGGAAATTTACAATAATGTCTGCCCCTATGTCTGTCTTGATATTAGATTTTATAGGGGTGGACAAAAATAAAAAATAATTTTATTTTCACCCTAGCCCTTCAATTAAGGGTAGCTTACTGATGAGTAATTTTTCTGAATTCAAAATTTTTAGAAAACATCTCTAACAATTTTGTTTAAAATACATATCCAAGGTTTGTTCGGCATACCAAATAGAACTATATAATTGGTTTTTGGATAAATATTAGTTGGAAGGTTGTTTACTTACTGTTGACTGATTTTTCAAAAACTTGAAATATATTACAAATGGTTCTATTTGGTTCAAAATAATTATCTTAGTAGTGTTTGACATAACTAATAACACCGTTAACTCTTTTTGAGAGGGAAAACTTAATCAAGGGTATTTTAGTGATGACTGATTTTTCAAAAACTTGAAATATTTTACAAATGTCGTTTACTCTTTGATTTAAAATAGGGATTTTAGGAGTGTTTGAAATGGCAAATAGCACTGTATACTTGTTTTTGAGGTAAATATTATTTATGGCTAGTTTTCTGATGAATTTTTTTAATTTCAATAATTTAGAAAATGGATTTAGCTACTTGATTCAAAATTGGTATCGGGAGACCATTTTATTTATCAATGATAATGTACCTTTATTGATCCAAAATATACTAATTTAAAGGTAGTTTACTTAAAAAAACTATAGAAAATTTTAATGATTTGAAAACTCACGTTGGAAAATAAATTCAAAATGGGAATCTGTGAATAGTTTTTATTCATACAAATAACAAATAATTTGAGGGTAGTCTATAAATAAATTTTTTTGAATTTGAAGTATTTTAAATACATTTTAACAATTTGGTTTTAAATTTATGTATTAATAATGATTATTATGATTAACAAGATTATGTGTTTGTTTTTATGAAAAAAACTTATTTAAAGGTAGTTTACTAAAAATGTATTTAAAAAAAATTATATACGAAAATGTAATATACAATATGAGAAAGTTTATGTGATTTTGTCATATTATTTATTTTGGAGCTGGGCCGATCAGTTATTTTCCCGATTAGTCCGATGCCGATCCTTTGTTGCCGATTAGGCCGATAACCGATGGCGATTATTTTTGTTTTCAATTTTAACAAGTGTGTAAAGTAAAATGACCCTTAAAGCAAAAAAAAAGTTACTTTTACTAGTTTTATAATGTCCAATATAGTTTTGTTTTAACAACATTTAAATAGAAACTTTTAAAATGTAAAGGTTGTTTAATTATTATTTTATATTATTATTGTTAGGACAAGCGGACCTGTCATCAAACAAAACAAATCACATTAATAAATAGCAAATATACCGGTATATGTATATAATTAAAATATGATTTCACATTTATGATTAAATAGGCCTACTGACCCTTTCATTAGACAAAGACAAATCATAATCAGCAAATTTAAATTTAATTTTAATGATAAAAAATAATCAAGGCACACATATTTTTGCACACAAAGAGAATAGGCCTATATCTAATTTTTTTTAGATGAAATAGGAATGTTTACATCCAATGGCTTTTAAAATATGGCTTCAATATTAAACAGTTTTTAACAATCGTAATATTTTTGAGAATTGTGATTTAGATATATCATAACATAGGTTTTTGTGATTATACAAAGCATTCCATCATAATTTAACTACTAAATATTAATATCGTATAGAAATAAGTGGTTTCTTTAAAAAAAAGTATAATAGAAAGGCATCACCATTTTTAAACAGTAATCCTATCTTTTTATTAACCATTTAAATAATCTTGGTGAATAATAACATTGTTTTAACAACATTTAAATAAAAACTACCTTTAGAAAATCGAATGAACAGTGAACAGGTCAAAATGAACGGATCATTGAACTGAACCAGATACAATGAATCGTTCATTTTAAAGAACGATTTTGCCCATCTCTACTTCAATATGATAAAATAAATAATAAAATAACATAATCTGCAACGAAAGTTATTTTACGTGTTTTTTTTTTAAGAAATACTTTAAAACTTATTTTAATTTACTTTTAACTATTAAAGAAAATGTAAAATTTAAATATTAATATATATTAATTCAATTCATATTGAAATATGAGCGAAACAAATTCCCTGCCAGTGGAAAGTTTTGTACTTGCATTAAAAGAAAAACGGTTTCCATTTAAAACAAAATGTGCGCATGTGCGAGATTATTACGTCCAATGTTTCATTTTTTGGGCATCTTTAACAAATCGAAATAAAACAACACCAATCTGCTAATATTTTATTTTATGATTATTAGATTTGTTACTTGTGAGTATCTTTATTTCTAATAACGTGCAAAAATTGGAAAAATATCTATGGTAAATATATTTATTTTGATATATTTTGTTTGGAATGTTGGATGTGCTGTTTATTTCAAACCTAAGTCGCTAAGAACAAGCTAATCATTCAAAGATCACATACGAGAGAGCAGAGATAAAATATTATTTTTTAGGGCATAAAATATTATTTTTTTAGGACTTAAAATATATACACACATTTTGAGTAATCGGCATAAGTAATCGGAGATTCAAACACCGATCATCGGAATCGCCAGTTATGCGATAATTGGCCGATGATCGGATTAATAATCGACATCGGCCCAGCCCTAATTTATTTTTATTTGCACTGCGTCTTACTACTGGTTCAGTTTATACGCATATATGATATCTTACTCTAATGGGGTGGGGATAAGCAATGAAGTATTTTTGATTAGAGGTAATCTACACGTATTTGCGTTGAAGGAGAGTGGGAAACCATTTACAAAAACAGCTTTTAGTATATTCAAACCCCGATACCCCCTACCCGTTTTCAGCACGCTAGTCTAACATGAGTGACACCTTAGATCATTCGGCCACTGAAGCGGGTTTTAAAGCATTCAGAAACGACGAATCACCAAAGAGAATAAGATTTAGTAGAGACTGGAATAATGATCTGGATTATAGATGTATGGTGTTTAAAACATAGATACAAGCTTATTTATTTTATAAGACGCCTTAATATATCTATAAACAAAATAGTTAAAACTATAATGAGTTTTCTTGGATACATAAAACGTCGTAGTTTAAATTATTTATTTCACTGGCAATGTGTGATATCCAGGCTTTCTATAAAATGCCTATGCTTTCTATATAATGCCAGAGTGGTTTTGGCAAATTAAGAAATAAACGAGTTTTGCTGTTGTATCTTATACTTATTTTCAAGTTATATGTCTTTTTTAAGTCCCGGAATATGTTATCAATTACTTTATCCAGTTTTATATAAGTCTTGCACCTTTTTCTTACAGGATCACCTAATTCCTAAGATTTAAGTTGTTTTCAGATCAGGTTAATTTAGAATAGATTAGTTTGTTAAGGTAAGGTTAGGTTAAGTTAGGCTAAGTAAGGTTAGCTATTGTTATCGGTAATATATAATGACTGGTATTTTATAAATTTCCTACTAAAAGTATGAAATACAACAGCAAAACTAATTTATTACATACTTTGCTAAAACCACTTAGGAAATATATAGAAAGCCTAGGCATTTTATAAAATGTCAGGCTTACACACATTGCTGTTAACATTAAAAACAATGCAATACACTTTGTAACAAGGTGTGGTACAAACAGTACTAATACTAACAACAAATCTACACTTGAAGGATCATGGTATACTTGACTTACATATCAACAACCCTCTTCGGTGGCCGCATGTCCAATAGGCTAGACTGCCGAACACGGTGAGACCGGGGTTGGATCCCAATAAGTTGTAATGAGGTTTTCTTTTTCCTCACTGATCTTCTACTCTCCCTCCACTCAATTAAATTAAATCGTCCTTATTCCTAACACATTTAGTGCATACGTGTATATTCCCAAACAAGTATTAAAACACGGCACTAAAACAAAATATATCAACACAAAGAAGATCATGTATTTCTCATTCGGTAGAATAGCTGGCACGTAAAGCCGGATAACCAGAATTCAAATTCCATTCTGGGTGTTATTTTTCTGTATTTATATCTTCATACAGTAAGTACATCTAGCAGAATGACATTAAAGACGTGTCAATTTTAAATATAATTTTATTTATTTAAAGCCATCTCCATTTTAAAATAAGATAGTTACAATAGATAAAATTGAAAAATAAAGTTTTTCAACATTTTTTAATTCGAGTACCTCAGATATAATTTATCTTCAACGTTGTACCGCCAAACTCTCTGGTGCTTAGTGCAGGTTATACAAAGAGAGAGGGGTTAAGATAAAAATTGCCCATCCAGATAGTGTGTCATTACTTCTGGGTTTATTTTATTTAGCCCTAGATCAGGGCCTGCATATTCAGTATTTATAAATAGATAATATGTAGGCCTTTGTATTCTATTTAGATATTTATATTTTAAACTAGCGGACCCGACAGACGTTGTCCTGCCCGAACGTTGGCTTTTCGTTTGGGTGGCATAGTTGATTTCGATAATAAAACAAATACTATGTGATCACAATTACAAATTCACAATGAACTCAAATTAGTGAGTTACACAAATATTACAAATTCAGTGTTTGTCAAGACAACATACAAAATAAAACATCTATTCATTTTTGGAATTTTTCCCACAACTCCACAAATATCAGCTGTATCGAAAAAAATTGCGAATCTTGCTTACAAATTTGTATGCCGGGTACAGTTAATTTTATTTTATTGATCCCCCAAAACCCCCCCCAAAAAATAAATAAATCATAGAACCCGATTGCAGTGCCACCTATCGGGTCCAATTGTGAATCTAAACCATCCACGGACCCACTCAAACACACACAAAAAATTTCATCAAAATCGGTCCAGCCGTTTAGAAGGAGTTCAGTGACATATACACGTACAGAAGAATTATATATATTAAGATATACCATAATATGTACTCTCGTGACCAAAGTTGAATACTTTTAGTCTAGACTCTACGTTATTTTTACTTTCCCGCTATCTTATAGGTAGAGAAATTATTGTGATCGTAAAAAAAAATAAAAAAAATTGAACTCAAGATTTTGAAGAATCTTGACGTTTCATGAACTCCCGAATCCGAAAAAGTGGTTTTTAAATTTTCGTCTGTCCGTCTATTAGTATGTCTGTATCTCCGACTAGACCCTTAGGCCTAACTATTTTACCAATTGGGCTGAAACTTGCTATCTAGAATTTTCATAGGGTTGCCCCAAAGGGTTTTTGTTATTGGATATCCTACCCTAAAATTAAGGGTAGTTTCCTTAAGGCTGGAAAAAGAGAAAAAATATATTTGATAAAAATTGGCTTCAATGATTTTGTTTAAATTTTATTTTTAAGCTTTGATCAATATTACAAACCAAATGGCTACCCTCCATTTATCGTTAAAATTACTTTAAGGGTTTCGGTTTGAAGCTACATTCTAATTTTTAATTATATCTCCGTAAATATTTGAGATATTAAACTAATTATCATTGCATACATGCAGATTTTTTTTATGATAAATATCTTTTACATGAAATATATTTTTTATAAAACCAATATTTTTCAAGCGATATGCAAATACATTTATTCTTTAGCTTTTCCAAAACTAAAGGTAAAGTATTGCGACCGTAAAAAAAATCTTACTCGAAATGTTGATGGATGTCGACGTCTCATGAGTCCCCAAACCCTAAAAAGTGGTCTTTGCAATGCCGTCTGTCTGTGTGTCTTTTTAACCCCAAAGTTAAGAGTAGTTTAATGAAAAGCGAAAAGAGAAAAAATTGAATTTCTAAAAATCGGCTCTAACGATTTTGACTAGAATTCATATATTGGCGTTGATTAAGATTATATATAAACTGGCCATTTCATTTTCCCATAAAAATGAATTTTAGGTTACTCTACAGAAGCAGAAATATCCATATCTCTGCAACTATTTGAGATACTAAATAACTCACTAAAGCAAAATTTTAGTACAGTACTATTAAAAATAAAAATAAAATATATGAAATATATTTTTATAAAACCAACAGTTTCTGAGATATTGACAAATATATTAACACAATTCTGTGATCTTTAGTTGTAAAGAGATACTAAAGTTTTAACGCAATAATTTTCTAATGCCATTGAGTAAGAAATTTGTAAGTCTCTCAAAAAGTGTACGTTCTCTTTATTTCACCCTCTAAGGGGAAATGTTTGTACAGTAATAATCTCTCTCGATAATTTTAGATTCAATAGACAATATTTAGCTATTTTACTGGTCAAAATTTATAAATGAAGAATTCAATAGCAACGCTATAACCCTAAGATGTGCAATCCCTAAAATAGGTCGAAAATTTTAACCGGAAGTAAACATTTTATACGAAGTGTTGACCCTTGCTGAACCAATATTGATATTTTTTATCGGTCTAAATATACAAATGATGACGTTAATCTAAAAAAATAGAATTATAAAATTTAAAACCTTGAGTCAAAAAATGTTTTACGTATGTGTAGCGCAATTTGTTCTCGGATTCGCTGGTGTATATTATATTACGAATGTTGAGTAAATATATAAATTTTTAAACCATAGAGCGAAAAAATCCGTGCGGAGTTCCGTTTCAATCATTTTAGTCATACAACCAAGAATAACCGAAACTATACCATTAAGGAA